>JBBPBX010057380.1:0-22453 GCA_038048925.1 Garcialebias charrua
GAAATAATTGCAAAGCGATGCAAAACTGTTTTGTATGCGACACAAATGTATTAAATTCCCCTTCTTCATCCCTGATCTGGACTTTTCTTTTGTTTTTTTTTGCCAAAAGTCAAGTGATCGCATCCTCCTCCGCTGAGTCATGACAGAAACATTGAGGAAATGAATGAATTTGTCACGAGAGAATTAAACTCGGGTTCAACGTGGCCCCGCAAGGCTCAGCAGATTTGCTGGTGTTCTGGACCAGCGCTCCATGTTTTTATTTTATTTTTTAGAACGTTTCATTAACATATAATCAAAGGTGGGCACAGACCGCTAGAGAGCGCTAAAGCGCTAATCCGCTTACAGCGGACCTAAACTTTTTGTCAGCGTTTTTGTGGTTTGACTAACTTTTATAATTCATAAGCGGATTTGTGCTATTTTTATTTAAAATGCAGTACCGCTAATAACTAATTATCTATCAGTAAAAACCAATAAACTTATTTACAAGCTCTTATGCTGGCTCCGTAGCTGCTTGTTTTACCTTTTTCCCCTCCCTCACCGTAAAGAGCAGAGAGGAGGGAGGGTTGGAGGGGGAGGGAGCAGAGCGGAGAACAGACTCGGATCTACCATGTAAGCAAATGATGCCGTTGCCTGGGGATCCCAATCAGCATGGGGCCCCGCCCCAGCCAGTCACCTACATCACTAACATTGATCCTGCTTGTTAATGTACATTTAACATAAAAATAATTATAGTTACGATGAAAACGATCATTAAACGCAATACAAAAACCGGTCGATTTCTGTATCCCCCTACTAAAAATGGACTATTCCATCTTGACATCTTCCGGGTCAGAGGTGAACTCGGGGGCTAATTCTGTGGCTAGCTGGTTGTGCTGGGTTTCTTGGATAAATCCGCAGAGAACCCCGCTGTTTCAAGCCAAATTAACGCGGCCGGAGGATTTTATTGTGTGTTTTGTGTCGACCACTCGACGGTGAGTCGTTAGTTTTATGTATTTGGGTTACTTTTATGTATAAATGCGGTGGCGACACACCCGTGTATTTGAGATTTAAAAGTGGTTTTAGGGATTAAAAGATCATTCTCTTTTTTGTTAATTTCGTGGCCGAATAGAATATATGTACGTAAAGTATTAAATAAATCCTTTGATTTTTGTAATTTCATCCTTTTAGGATCATTTTAGTTACTTTTCAGTTGGCAATGTAGTGCAAATATTGCATAACGCTGCCGGCTACCAATTGTCGAATATAAATAGCGGATTAGATTAGCTTCCCCTAATTTTCATAAGACATTTGTGCTTTTGAAATTGTGGACCTAAAAAAATTAATAAGCGTTTTAGAAATTGTGGAACTAATTTTTTGATTAGCGTTGCCCACCACTGCATATAATCACAGAACTTTGCAGCTGCTGCCACAGGACGTGTAGTGGAGGTGGAGCTAAGGAGGCTGAGCTGATTTTCACAGAGCAAGGGGGAGCATGGCTCTGAGGGGGAGGGACCAGAATGCTTTGCCAGATGAACATTTTTTTTAAGTGCTGCGTTCTATAAAAACTGCAGAGTTCAGCTTTAACTGGTGCCATCATCATCACTTGGGGTTACAGCCTGGTGGGTGTGGGACAGCTGCACCACGTGGTGAGGGTCTGCAGAGGACAGTCAGGTTGGACAGCAGCATGCAGTGGGCCAGCTTTTAACAAACACTCCTTGGTGTTCAAAGCTCAGGAAACACCTCCGAAGCTTTCTTCAAGAACATGAACATGTTGCTACAACAAGGATGAGCTGCTGGTCTCTCAAACATCTAATGTCCAAAACTCTTCTCTGCTGAGATTCAAAATGATGTTTTAAACGTGTCCCTGCAGCTTCAGCAGTGATCTACAACGAATGGAACATAATAAATTCATAAATGACGTCACCGAGCTGCTTCTGGAGAAGTTCTTAAAGAGACAGAAAACAGAACCTTGTTTTGAGAATAAATGATTGAAGTGTGGTTGATGAGGGACTGAAATCCTGAAACACTGAAAGTTTGCAGGACAAGAAAAACTTTGTGATTCTGACTGCACGGCACCACAGAGCTGTCTCTGTTCTGCTGTCCCTGCAGGAGAAACGATGCGTTCAAATACCAGTTTCAAAGTGTGAAGCAGCTGGAATGAGGATCATCACCTCCACATCTGAGGCGATGGTCCTCAGTCAAAAGGGTGGCTTGTTCTCTTCAGCTCGAAGTTCTGCGTCAAGTGGAGGAGTTCAAGTATCTCAGGGTTTTATTCACGAGTGAGAAAAGAATGGAGCACGACATTGACAGATTTGTGCCGTGTCTGCAGTATTGTGGACTCTGTGCCGGTCCATTGTGGTGAAGAGGGAGCTGGGCTGTAAGACAAAGTTCTCTGTTTACTGGTCAGTCTACGTTCCTCCCCTCACCTCTGGTCATGAACTCTGGTAGAGACTGAAACATAATGAGATCGTGGATCCAGGAGGTTGAAGTGAGTTTCCTCTGCAGCTGGACTCTCCCTCAGAGACAGAAGTTCAGTTATCAGGAGAGACTCAGAGGAGAACCACTGCTGCTCCACATCCAGAGGAGACAGTTGAGGTGGTTCATCTGGTAAAGATGCTCCGCGGGTGTCTCCCTAGAGAGGTTCTTCAGGTATGTCCAATGGGAGGAGATCCCGGGGAAGACCCAGGACACGCTGGAGACACTAAGTCTCTCAGTTGATCTGGGAACACCTTGGGTCCTCCCAGAAGAGCTGGAAGAGGTGTCTGTGGAAAGAGATGTCCGGACCTCCCTGTTCAAGCTGCTGGCCCCAGGACTCAACTTTGGAAAAAGTGGAAGATGATGGATTGATGGATGGATGGATGGATGGATGGATAGATGGATGTAGTCAACATTACAGCACAGCTAGATGATACAGGAAGCTAAAAGAGTACAAGTTAAATATCCCACGATTCCTTGGTTCAGAATGGTGCTGGTCAGTTAGGCGGATTATAAAATAGATAATTTGATTATTCCATACATCCATTATCTTTATCCGCTTCTTCCTTTTTGGCTTGTGGGGTCTCTAGTGCCCATGTCCAGCAATCACTGTGCGAGGGGAGAGGTACACCCTGGACAGGGCTCCAGTCCATCACAGGGGCACAGAGACAAATACAACCATTCACTCTCTCACTCACACCTAGAGACAATTCAAAGTTACCAATCAGTCTAACCTGCATGTTTTTGTTTGTGGGAGGAAGCTGGAGTACCTGGAGAAAACCTACACATGCATGTAGAGAACATGCAAACTCCACCCAGAAATGTCCCCAGGCTGTGATTCGATATGGCAACCTTGCTGAGAGGCAGCAGGTCTACCAACTGCTCCACCGTGCTACCCTTGTTTGATTTTTAGTTTTATGAATTGATAATCATTTCTGACTTTTGGCAACAAAATTTCCTCTGGTAATGAGTGACATGTTAACATGTGCAAATTACACAAAGAGAAATACGATTGATCAACCATGGATGACAAAAGGGTTGAGAAATGCTTGTAAAAAAATATATTATTTGTATTCATGTTTCTTGAAATTGCGAAGTCAGAGCGCTGAAGAAAAATATAAAAAGTATAAAAATAAATTAGTAGGGATTATAAGGAAACATAAGAAAGAATATTATAGTAAATTATTAGATAAAAGTAATGGTGATATGAAAGCAACATGGCGAGTAATGAATAGTGTCCTGAAGAATCATAAAGCAAAAACTGGTATTTCAAAATATTTTGTAAAAGACAACGATGAAATTCATGATGAAAATGAAATTGTAAATGGATTTAATCAATATTTTGTGAATGTTGGATCAAGCCTTGCAGCTAAGATACCAAAAGTAGATAAAAATGTGATCCACTCAATTACAGGTTGTGCAAATAGTATTTTTCTAAATGGAACTAACAAAGAGGAAATAATGAATGTAGTAAAACATCTTACAGACAAGAGATCGAAAGACTGGGTGGACATGGATATGATGTTTGTGAAGGACATAATGAGCCATGTTATTGAGCCGTTCACATACATATGTAACTTATCATTTTCAACAGGAATATTTCCAGATAATATGAAAGTAGCTAAGGTCGTTCCTCTTTTTAAAAATGGTGATAAATGTGTATTCAACAATTATAGACCTATATCCTTGTTACCACAGTTTTCAAAAATTCTTGAAAAACTATTTGTAAACAGACTAGATCAATTTATAGATAAACAAAATATTCTAAGCAACAGTCAGTATGGGTTTAGATAAAAAAACTCTACATCAATGGCTCTCATGGAATTAATGGAACAAATAACTACTGCTGTCGATCAAAAACAATATTGTATCAGTATTTTTGTTGATTTAAAAAAAGCATTCGATACTATTGATCACACCATTCTCCTAGAAAAACTGAACAAATATGGTATTAGAGGACCAGCATTACAGTGGGTATCTAGCTACTTAAAAGATAGGAAACAATTTGTACAAATAAATGATGTAAGATCTGACCTCTGTAATATCACATGTGGAGTTCCCCAAGGCTCTGTACTTGGACCAAAGCTTTTTATTTTATATGTGAATGACTTGGTAAATGTGTCAGGACTCCTTAAATGTGTACTTTTTGCTGATGATACCACTTTTTTCTGTTTAGGTGAAGATATAGAACAAATGTTGGAATTGATAAAGACAGAATTTGTCAAGATACAAACTTGGTTTAAAATAAATAAATTATCATTAAATCTAGAAAAAACTAATTACATGATATTCGGTAATAAAAAGAAAACTGTTGATGTTCCACTCAAAATTGAGGATGTTGAGATTTGTAGAGTGAGTGAGGTGAAGTTTTTGGGTGTTATCATTGATGACAAACTGACATGGAAACAACACATAAATTCTGTAAGAATAAAAATAGCTAAATCGATAGCAGTACTGTACAAAGTCAGAGACCTATTGAATGATAAAGCTCTGTATTTGTTGTATAACACAATCATTGTTCCACACTTAATCTATTGTATTGATGTTTGGGGGAATGCGTGTAAAACAATCACAAAGCCTATTTTTGTATTACAGAAAAGAGCTGTAAGAATTATCACTAGAAAGCATTACCGTCATCCATCAAGTACATTATTTTATCAACTAAAGTTATTGAAGTTCCATGATTTGGTAGACTATAATATTTTATCAGTTATGTATAGAGCTCAAAATAATGCATTACCTTTAAATATCCAAATGCATTTTGTTAAAAGACAAAGTTGTTATAATCTTAAGGGGACAGAGATGTTTGTAAAACCACAATTCAGAACTAGTTTGAAGGGACGTTCTACCTCAATCCAGGGAATTAGATTATGGAATGGCTTGGAGAATGTAGTTAAAAATGCCAAGTCAATGTTTACATTTAAAAAAATGATCAAAACAAATGTGTTAAAAAATATATATGAAATAGCGTAATGTGTATTGTATTAGTTAGAAAATTAGAAAGAGTTAGTCATTTTGTACTGTTGGTTGAAGATTATTATTGTTTAATCTGATTGTTGGAAAAAGTTGGTTGAAGATTATTATTGTTTACATGGTTGATTATTGTTGTTTAATCTGATTGTTGGAAGTAAGGGGCAGATATAATAAGATTTATTCTTCTTTCTGCTACCTTTCATTTTTTTACATTTTGTACACTATCATTTATGAGATTGTCTTGTATTGTTTCTTTTGTAAAAAAAAAATGAACAAATTTAATAAACATAAACATAAACATGTTTGTTAGTGTTCCTCAGAAGTTAGTACTGACAAACAACATTACTCAATACCCTGATGCATGCTCAATAATCCAGGTATAAAAATCTAAAAAAGCTGAGTCTGGTCCTCTGGACATTCAAAAAAACAAATCAAAACAAATCAAAAAAATTGTAGAAACGTTTCGTCTTTCATCCGAAAGACTTCCTCAGTCTGAGGTGCTGTATTCAGCTCAGTCTTATAAATAGCACCCTCTCACAGTTGATCAACCAATTGGCTGATGGCAGCCAAAACAGCTGCTGTTTTGTTTTTTGAATGTCCAGAGGACCAGACTCAGCTTTTTTAGAACATTAATCAATGATTTTAACAAGTAGAGGGGGAGCCCCTCCAGTTTAGTATCATACTGTATATACTCAATTCAATTCAATTTTCAATTCAATTCAGTTTATTAATATAGCGCCAAGTCACAAAAGAATAGAGCTGTCATTTCTAACCCGAACCAAGAGCCTGGCCCTGCCCAACCCGGATTAAGGTCGGGCCCGTCCATAACAATGTGCTTATTGTGTGGGCCGGGTCAGTGTCAGGCTTTTTATTGTGTCAGTGGACGCACACGGCTGATGATCCAATTATATGGCAACATGGCTTGCCATATATTTACCAGCTGCATGCAGCCATTTGACCGCTCGCTGACCGGCCTTGAAAGAGAGAAAAAGTTCAGTTAAGCTTCAGGTGGACTACTGCCAGCGATCCATCTGCCCAAATGGACGTTCACTCAGCGGACGCGCGCGGCAGATGACTCAAACAGGTCAGATCACAAAATATCTGACATGTCAGAGCAGGGTCCGTGTCTGAATAATGCAGAATGCAGGCAGAAGCAGGGATCTAATGCGCTTTGACGGCCATGAAAGGACAAAAAAACCCTCAGCTCCGATCTTCTGCCTCCTTTACTCAGCCGCGCACGTCCACCAGCCGTTAACAACCATATAAGCAGTTAAAGCTTAATTTAAAATGTTGGGGGGGGGGGGGGTTGAACATGTACTGTAATTTCTGTTAATTTGTTGGTTTGGGTGGGGTTCGGAAATGATGGCTATGGGCTGGGGCCGGGTCGGGTTGGATTTTTGCGGGCCCAAATGTAACTCTTCAACAGAAGTCATCTCAAGGCACAGAACAAAAACATTCACATACAATATAAACTAGTTAACTAGTAAAGTTATGTATCTGAGGAAGGAAGCCAGCAGACGTGTTGTCTTCATTTTATCACAGTCTCCCATCCTGAGCTAGCACAAAGGCAACAGTGGAAAGAAAATAAGTGGAAATATAACAAAAAAAATAGTTTTAATGCTATTAAGCCTGTTGTTATACTGTATGACATAATATCACTGTCCACTTGTAAATAAAAATCCTAGTTAACAATTACATGATTTTATTTTATTTTTATTTAATAAATAAATCACACCATTGTTTTTGCATTTCACTTTACTGAATTATGTATATGGTACTGATGAATTTTGCGCAGCAAAATGACGTTTTCTTGTACAGGTGAATATTCTTGCTGGTGAAGATTCTCAGTCGTCCAGGACATGATAAAATCAGAACAAGCGCTCACTACAAAAACAACTGGACTTTATTTGTTGCAGAAAATGTTTCACCCTTTATCCAAAGGGCTGTTTCAATTCAAAAGAGCAGCTGTGTGACTGAGAAGTTGAAAAACTTCTCAGTCACACAGCTGCTCTTTTGAATTGAAAAAGCCCTTTGGATAAAGGGTGGAACGTTTTCTGCAACAAATAAAGGCCAGTTGTTTTTGTATTGAGCGCTTGTTCTGATTGAGTAGACTTTGCATCCAGTTGCTTTCGAATGTTTTTATTTATTTTTTTACAACACAAAGAGACACACAACAGGAGGGCGTGTTGTTGCAGCTTGTTCATGACATCAGTTTTGGTGTAACAAAAGCCTTTAAGGCAAAGATGAAATGCTCCTCCAAATGCCGCAGGAGGTCTTTTCTTTCAGTGTCCATCCAGTTAAGCTTCATTCCTGTTAACTGCATCTATGTGCTCCAGTTGCTCGGCACTGCGCAGAGGTTCATGCTTTTTTCATCGTGCAATTTCCATCAGCTTTACTGAAACCTCCGTGTATGCCTATTAGCTGATCCACGGCCTTTGTACTCTTCATTGAAGAATTTCAGAGGTGTATAATGGCAGTCTCTTCCCAGTGTGCTGTCTACTGCTCTGCTGGAAGGCTTTTACTGTTAAACAGCAACAGGAAGTGGAGATTAGCATTGCAAGGAGGTCATTACAGCAGCAAGAAATGCTCAACCGCCGTGTGCAAGACGAAACCAAAACATGGGAGGGAAACTCAGCAAGAAAACAACCGCTGCTCTGATGTGACAGACACCAAGCAACACTGATGCTCAGCAAAAAGAGCCTTTTAAATGTCCCCATCTTTCAAGTTTTTTTTTCTCTCTCCTGTTGTCTGTATGGCTGTGCACGCCTCAGCCTGACACTCAGCACAGTTCACAGTGGTGTCATTACAGCTCAGTCAAGGGCGCTGCACCGTCACAGCACGGCTCTGCTCACAGGCAGAACATAAACAACACAATATACGGTGCGGATGGGCTCAGAAATGTCCCACTGAGATTGGAAAATGAAAACACGCTGGGCGCAGGCATCACATGGCTCAAGTTTTCTGCTTCACATCAGCTGAATGTGATTAAGTGCCGCACATTGAAAATATGCTAATACTTTCTTTTATTTTATAGGGGCGACAAACTCTACCTACTTATACATGCAAATAAAATGTGCAATCATGAGGTTTTATAGCCGCCAGGCACATATAAATTGAACACTCATAATCCGAGCGTGACGTGTGTATAAATATGTATAAAAATGATGAATGAAGAGTGGAAACAGTGTTGTGTATTTGTTCATCCAACAAGAGGGATGGAAGTCTCAGAACTTTGTGATCATGTCTAAAACTGACTCCCTTAGGGTCTGTTGGAATCTGTTTGTTGTTCTTGGTTTAGCAATGGGTTGATGTTTAACGGGACACCGTTACCGACAACAAAAACAGCTCAGGATTATGAGTTAGCCATTAGCACTGAGAGCCTTCTTGGTGGTGCTTCTCTTTGGTCCTGGTTTCTGATCATTACACCTGTTCCCTTATCATTCATGTCACTCTGTGCAACATAAATGCTATGGGAATTGCGCTCCCGCGCGATTATCTGAAGGAATACAATCACGCCTTTACGGAAGGGGTGTCAGCGTCACACCAGAGACCCCGCCCTCTGGGTACTTAAGGCGCTGACGCCCATCCATCGATCTTTTATTGCCCTTCACCTCGCTTAAACCTGAACTTTCTCTTTGCTGGACTTCTCTGTTGCTTCATCGCTCGACCAGAGGTGAGCTTGCTCCCTACACAAGGCTTACAGAGAATTATTCCTGCTTACTGCTGGGCTAGCGAAAGCTAGTCCAGCACATTTTCCCTAACCCCAAAGCTTTTTCTTCTCCTCTTTCCGCAGACTGCTTCGCTCGACGGCGCTAACTGCATCACACCGCTACCCCTGCTAATTCGTAGCAGGCTAGCCAGCGAAAGCGACGCGACAGAGGAGACGTCTCAAATAAAAAGAAAAAGGATTTTGGAAGGACTCGCTCGTCTTATCTCGGACATGCCTCCGGAGAAAGGAAAGCGAAAGACAAGACTTCAGAAAAAGACCAGCAGGACGACGAGCCTAACCTCGCGCGCCTGCCCCAGTGGCTGCGGTTTTTCTCTCTCTGCGACGGACATCCATGAGGCCTGTCCTGTCTGCCTGGGAATGTTGCACGTGAATTTGGCGCTGGACACGCCCGAGTCTTGCCCACACTGCAGCCAGACGCTTGAGGCGGTGAGGAGCCACTGGGCGGAAATCGTCACCAAGGCCATGGGCGCCGCTGCGGCGCTAGCAGACCCGGACACTACTGAGCCTCTCACTACCACGCCGGAGCTCGAGAGCATGGCTCTGGATGACAGCACCCGAGTCGATTGGGGCGACAGCCCAGATGTGCTGGTGTTACATATCCTGAGGAAGCTGCCAATGCTGACACCTATAGTTTTTAGGCATGTTGACTGCAGTCATGCTTTATTGGTTGATTAGTCTGATTATGATCAGGCTTGTGTGTGTGTTCAGCCAGGAACTCCTGAGAGCCACGCCTATATATACCTCAAACTGACTGTGCTTGAATGCGGAGTGTTGTGAGCTCAGAGTTTGGTTGCTTTGTTGCTGAGCTGTTTGAGTACTGTTTGAGTACTGTTTGGGTACTGTTTGGGTACTGTTTGAGTACTGTTTGGGTACTGTGGGGTGTTCTCCGCCCGCCCCTGTCTTGAAGTCTGATCTTCTGTTTAGAAGGTTCTTGGTGAGTAACTACTAGCTCATGTTTGGTCTTGACTGCTAGATGCACTTAAAGAGTGGCTACTAGCTCATGTTTGGTCTTGACTGCTAGATGCACTTAAAGAGTGGCTACTAGCTCATGTTTGGTCTTGACTGCTAGATGCACTTAAAGAGTGGCTACTAGCTCATGTTTGGTCTTGACTGCTAGTTGCATTTGTGTCAGCTCATTTGTTTGTGGAGTTTGACTGTGCTTGATGCACTTAGGAATGTTTGCTCATCATTTGACTTTTGTTGTGCTTAGTGCACTGGGTAGCTGAAGGCTGCATTGATGACATTAGGATCCTGCTAATGATAATTGATATCAGGGAGGCTGACCTGTGTGGTTAGGTTAAGTTGGTTTAACCAGGAGGTTGTGTGGCTGGTCCAGAGGTGACCAGCTGTTTGGAGCTTTTTGGAGCTTGGAGCTGTTTGGAGCTTTTTGTTTGTTTGCCTAATGACAGAGTGAGATCGGTAGTCCAGTTATATCGTTTTTTCTTTTACCCCTAGGGTCCCCTTTTGGTCAGGTAGTCCGTCTCCAGACAGGCTGCGACGGCCCTGTTTTATGGGTTGGGCCGACGCTGGGGACGTTATATTCTTTTTGGCTGACTCACTCTTGTCCACCATTTATTTGAACTTTTGTCTATTTTTGCTCCTTTTTGTTGCCCTGTGCCAGAAGACGGTGCACTCCGCACCTGGAGGGAGGAGTCGGGCTGTTTTCCAATAAAACCTTTTTATTTTACATTCTGCCTTCTTGTGTCCTTTGTCCATTTAATGTGTTCGGCCCGAGCCAGCCGTAACATATTTTGGGCGCCTCGTCCGGGATCTTGAATCCTTCTTGGATCCTTTTTTTTACTCCTTGTCTGGATTTTTGAATCCCTTTTGAGTCCTTGCCTGGATCTTTTGAGACATTGTCTGGATTTTTGAGTCCTTGTTGAGCTGTTGTGATCCTTTTTGGGTTAATTAATTAAACCTGCTGTTGGTTTGACTCGTAGACGGGTCCAGCGCTGTGCATGTTTGTGGAAGTCTGGTTTTGAGCAGACATTGAGTTGTTGTGCTTAAAATATTGAGAGTGTGGTGAAGTCTTTTGAAGCCAAGTGTTTTTGGACGCAGTTATATAATTGCTCCTTTTTTACATTTGGTGTGTGACAGCTGTGTGCTGTAGTTTGCACTCTCTGGAGCTGACAGGACCAGCTCCTGGTTGCTGATTGAGCTGAAAAACGCAGCTGTGTGTGTGTGTGTGTGTTTTTGGATTGTGCTGCGTTCAAATGCAGCTGTGATTTTGCTGTTGTTTACAGTGAAAGTCATTTGAAGAGGGGTACAGCTTAAAAGCTGTTTGTGTCCACATCATGGTGTTCAATTTGAAGAGATTTCTTGAACAGCCCACAGTGCAGGTCTTTACAGACTGCACAAGAGAACAAAAGCTAAGTGTAGCAAACCATTTTAGGATTGACATCAGAAAATATGCTGATGATGAATGGTTGGGGTGTGAGCTGCTTTGTGACTTGGTTCAGCTTAGGATTTTTCCTGAGATAAATGAGCAACTGCGTTTGAGAGAAAAGGAGGAGGAAGATGAACGTTTGTTTGCAATGGAAAGAAAGGAGCTTGAAGAAGAGCGAGCTGCTCTTGAGCAGCAACAAATTTCTCTAAGAAAACGTTTTGAGCAGGAGCGAGCTGCTTTAAAAGAAAAACAAGAAGAAGAACGACAAGCTGCTTTGGAGAGAGGTCAAGCTGCTTTAGAGGAGGAAAAGAAGCGTCTTCGTGAACAAGAATGACAAAGACTTCAAGTTGCTCGTGAACAAAACATACTGAACTTGAAATTAAACATGAAAATGAATCTGACTTAATCCCAGTTAAAGATGGGGATCTTAAAAACTTTGATGAGCTGAAGGAACATTACATTGACCTGAGTGAATGTTTTTTATTTAGCTCTGAAGCCGAAGAAGTCCCAGTGAGCTTAACTGAGGAGGATCCAGAAGAAACAATTCCACCCGTTTCATTGTTTTCTCTTTTAGCTCCTGCACAGAACTATGAAGGAGTTGTGAAAGATGTTGACTGGAGTGACAGTTTTTCATTGTTATTTAAAACTGAACAACTCTCATTTAAGTCAGAATGTGAAGAACATGAGGACCTGAAGATCTCAAAAGAGGTACAGACACACGTGACATGTTCTGTTTCTTTGTGTCCTGTTCCAGCCTCAGGAAACGATGAGCGAGTGTTTAAGGACAACGTGCAATTGACTGAAAGTGCAACAGAAAATGCATTTTTAATGTCTGGGAAATGTGAGGTGCTGCAGCCTTACATTGAGCACATTGTACATGATTCTTTGTCTAACTGTCTCTGTGCTTTCAGAGTAACTGGAAACAGTGCTGTTGCAGCTGACATGGTGGAGCTGCCACGTGCAGAAAATGACAGTTTCCCTCTGGCTGTTATGAAGAGTATCCACTCTCCCACTGGCATCCTTGGTCATGATGTTGATGTTGGTTTGGTGTCTGTTAACAAAAATAAGTCTTACAGAGTAAGCCTAGACAAGCGTCGCCTGTTTGGCTTCAGAACATTTTAAGATAACATGACATTGATTATGTTAGCGGTTAGGCGGACTAGTTTTAATGATGTTTTTAGTCCGTTTGTCTGTTGTGACCGCTACATTGTTGCTCTCTAGGGTCCTATTTATTTTGCATGTGCGGATGTGAGATGTTTTCACCTGGCATCCACATCACCCCCATACAAAACACTGGTGGTGGAGGTGTTACATATCCTGAGGAAGCTGCCAATGCTGACACCTATAGTTTTTATGCATGTTGACTGCAGTCATGCTTTATTGGTTGATTAGTCTGATTATGATCAGGCTTGTGTGTGTGTTCAGCCAGGAACACCTGAGAGCCACGCCTATATATACTTCAAGTTGACTGTGCTTGAATGCGGAGTGTTGTGAGCTCAGANTCTCATCCTGAGCACTTCATTGTACTGTTAACTCTGTGTTAACCTGTATAAGACAAATAAACACAAGTTGAACTTGATGGGGAGTTCCTCTCAGTTCTTGGTGAACACCGACCATGAATGGCAGAGCAGTCACATCAGGAGGTCAGATGATGCAAACCTGAAAAAAACAAAAAAAACAAGTGTTCATATTTACCTACAAGTAAAAAACCAAACAGAGAACTCTTTATGAGAGTTATGCTTTAAAATAAAAAAATTACATCTCAGGAAATTAAATGTTTAATTGGAGTGAAACAGTTCTGGTTTCATATTAAAGGAAACAGCAGAGAATATTTCAGAGGTGTAACAGCTCTGAAGTTACTAAGAGTTTACAAACATATTTACAGATTAGAAAACATATGTTAAAATCTGAATATTATTTTAAAAGTATGTAGTTACAAACTTTTATTAAATCACTCATCATGACTCCAACATTAAATCTACAAGTGCAGGTGTGGAGTCGAGTGATAATCGTGTTTCTTACTGAGCTGCAGCTGCTGTGTTCTCCTCCTCCTCGCTGTCCTCTCTGCTTCTCTCCCAAAGCCCCGGTCATGGAAGTGGAAGGGAGAATTATTCCACTGGAACAATGCAGGTACAGCTCCTTTTTAACCACTGTTTGATGCTGGCTCTTGAATATTCTGAGGTTTAAAACGCCGGCTACAACCGAGTGTTAGCTTTAAGGCTAACTCGGTTAGCCACGAACTCTGGCATTAAATGTTAAAAACCAAGCGCTCTATTGTCCCTGCTATTCACTGGACACAACGGCACACAACAAATCTCTCTTGTTGTACCAGTAGCTCGCATATAATTTGCCTTTTGTGTCTTTTACATGGTCTAGTTCTAGAAGCTACCGCTAACAACAACAGTAGTAGATGAGAGCCGGAAGTGAAGCGTACGGGTCACATTTTAACGGAAGTACGTCACCACTACCCGTGGCATATAGGCTATTCAGGCAGGAGGCCACAGCTGAGACAGTTTAGCAAACACAAAACTGGCTAAAACTCAATCAGGTTTACAGATCTTACCCGAGACGTCTCACAACACATAATCTCAGCACTAATTCAAGATGGTGCCAAAAGATTAGAAAAAAATTACCTGGCTATAATTTTGTCAATTTTATAAATATTTCACTGTTTATAAATTTAGTATGATAGTAGTTAATATGTATCGCAGATCAGATTGTAAATGTTACTTATCATATGAAATATTTGCTTAAAATGTTAGCAATAACTGGAGTCGACGATGTTGGCCTGTTAGCAGAATATCTCATGAATTACTGGCCGAATCACTGGCAAGACACCTACAATTAATTTACCTTCTGAATCAATTCTGTCATTAAACTCTGGCATAAAATACAATGAGCAATTTGCAGCAATTTGCTTTCCTTCAAGGAATGTTAGGTCTTTATTGTCTTTTGTGTTCACAGGTAAAACGACTAGGAGGAAATGTATTTCCCACCATTCACAGCTTTGCTGCATTCCATAGATCAGACTGAAGTGACTCATTTTTTAATCAGAGTCAGAGTCAGAGAGTCTTTATTGTCATTTGCACCGCATGTGGTACATGTGATGAAACGAGATTATGTACACGGGGTCCCAGTTACATCCAACAACAAAACGTAAGAGAAAAATAGTAATAACATCTAGAATATAACTAAGAAAAGAAAACATCAACTAGAAATACACTAAGCCCTAATGTAATAGAAAAACATCATTATAAACAGCAGCACGAACATGAGTCAGTATGAGCAGATGGTCACAAATGAACACAGCAACAAGAAAACAGATCAGCATCAGCATGTTGTGATATTTTGCAGTGATTATTCTTATTGTTTATTTATTCATGAGTCTAACAGCCTCAGGGTAGAAGCTGTTCCTCAGTCTAGTGGTTCTACATTTGATGCTCCTCAACCTCCGTCCTGAGGGGAGTGGGGCAAAGAGTGTGTGTGCTGGGTGAGTGGGGTCTTTCATGATGCAGGTGGCTCTTTTCCTGCATCTGGAGGTGTAAATGTCTGTGATGGTGGGGAGACTGACTCCAACAGACTTCTGTGCAGCCTTCACCACTCTCTGTAAAGCTTTTCTTTCTGCAGCTGTGCAGCCTCCATGCCACACGTTGATGCTGGAGCACAGGATGCTCTCCACTGCACACCTGTAGAAGGAGGTGAGAACTGGGCTACTCAGACCAGCTCGTCTCAGCCGTCTGAGGAAGTAGAGTCTCTGATGACCTTTCTTGATCAGGCTGGTGGTGTTGTTGGTCCAGCTGAGGTTATCATTCAAGTGTACACCCAAGTATTTGTAGCTGGAGACCACTTCCACCGCAGATCCACTTATGTTCAGTGGGGTGTGGGTGTGATTGTTCCTTCTGAAGTCCACAATCATCTCCTTTGTCTTCTTCACATTCATGTGAAGGTTATTGTCCTTGCACCAGCTCTCCAGGTGTTCCACCTCCTTCCTGTAGCTGGACTCATCATTGTTTGTGATGCATCCCACCACCGCTGTATCATCTGCAAACTTTACAATATGACAGCCTGGATGGGTGGCTGCACAATCATATGTGAGCAGAGTGAACAGGAGAGGGCTCAACACACATCCTTGAGGAGAGCCAGTGCTGAGGGTAATGGTGGAGGAGGAGAAGTTGTGGATCTTCACGGACTGTGGTCTGTTTGTTAAGAAGTCTAGTACCCAGTTACAAACGGAGGGGCTTAGTCCAAGTGTGGATAGTTTGTCCATCAGAGTTTGGGGGATCATGGTATTGAAGGCAGATGTGAAGTCCACAAAGAGCATACGGACGTAGGAGTCCTTCTGATCCAGGTGGGTGAGAGCAGTGTGGACCACAGAAGAGACGGCGTCCTCTGTTGATCGGTTCTCGTGGTACGCATACTGATCCTCGTTGATGTTGACGGTTGTCTTGATGTGGGTCATGACCAGTTTCTCAAAGCATTTTGCGACTATCGGGGTGAGAGCCACCGGCCGATAGTCATTCAGACCAGTCACTGTGGAGCTTTTTGGGACTGGGATGATGGTGGCGGTCTTCAGGCAGGTGGGAACTGTCTCCAGTGCAAGTGAGGTGTTGAAGATGTCAGCCAGCACCTCACAGAGCTGATCAGCACATTCCTTCAGAACTTTCCCAGGGATGTTGTCTGGACCGGTTGCTTTATGAGGGTTGATCCTTCTGAGACTACCTCTCACTTCTGCTACGGTCACGCTGAGGTGCTCTTCATCTAGTGGTGAGGGGAGTCTGGTGCTGGGTGGTCTATTTGGGTCTTCAAAGCGTGCATAAAACTTGTTGAGGGCATTAGGCAGAGATGGGTCTTTGGGGCATTGTTTGCTCCTGCCTTTATAATCAGTTATGCATTTGATGCCCTTCCACATGCTCCGTGGGACTTGTGAGGAGAACTGACCCTCGATCCTCTGTGCATATGGCCTTGGCCCACTTAATGCCAACAACCAGCTCTTTCCTGGTCTTTCTCAGCTCCTCTGAGTCTCCAGACTTGAAGGCAGTGTTCCTAGCTGCCAGCAGGGTGCGAACCTCTGCGTTTAACCAGGGTTTTGTGTTGGGGTAACATTTAACATATTTTTTATGGATACATTTTCAGAGCATGTGCTAATATAACCCAGTACTGACGAAGCATATAGTTCCAGATCCACTGAGCTTCCATCAGCAGCTGCCTCCCTGAAAACACTCCAGTCAGTTTTTTCAAAGCAGTCTCTCAGCATGGGGGTGCTGTTCTGGAGCCAACATTTGACTTCCTTTTGTTCTGGTTTGGAGCGTCTCAGTGGGGGGGGGGGGTTGAGCTGGGACCATAAGGAGGATAAATGGTCAGAAGCACCGAGCGGTAGGCGTGGCTTCGCTGTGTACGCGCCCCTCACGTCAATTAAAAGTCAAAGTCAACTTTATTGTCAGAACTGGAATATGTACAGGACATACACAGGATTGAAATTGCATTTCTGTCTGTCCTTTGGTGCAACAGTAAACATTTAAACACTAAAACACTAAAACATTTAATAGACATAAGCATAAAATGAAATAATAAAAGTGTAATACTGTCCTGAGTTTTTTGCATAGTAGTATAAAAGTGTAAAAAGTATATCTATAAAATAAAATGAAAGTTCTGGCATTGACATTTGTAATAGAGTGACAAAGCAGCATATGAAGTTTATGTACACAGTATATGTATGAGGTAGTTGATATTGGTATAGAGGTAAAGTGGCATATGCAATAAGGCTAGTAAAAATATATATATATATATATATCAGCAGTAGTGTAGATATAAAAAGTAGTGTAAATGTAAACAGTAGTAATAAATGTAAACAGTAGTATTGAATGAAAACAGTAGTAATAAATGTAAACAGTGAATGTAAACAGTAGTATGACTATAGGCAGTAATGTAATGCAAACATTAGTGCGAATATAAGAAGTAGTGCAAACTGAATGAGCACATGACCGTGAGTTGAGTGAATAACCCGTTTTGATGACACAGAGTCCAGTGTTAAAATCTTTGTGTTGTGTGGTGGTGTGTGAAAGTTTTTTGTGATTAAGGCAGTACAAGTGGGAGGGAGGGCAGAGCAGGCAGAGAGTTTAGCATCCTGACTGCCTGATGAACAGAGCTGTCATTTAGTCTGCTAGTTCGAGCCTGGAGACTCCTCAGTCTCCTCTCTGAAGGCAACAGGCTGAAGCAGCTGTATGGGATCACCTGCCATGCAGAGGGCTTTCCAAGTGAGGCGGTTGCTGTGTAAGTCCTGTAGTGAGGGGAAGGAGGTGCCGACAATCTTCTCAGCTGCTTTCACGATGCGCTGGAGGCTCTTGCGGCAGGATGTAGTACATGCACCAAACCACACAGTGATGCAGCTGGTCAGGACACTTTCTATGGCACCTCTGTAGAAGGTGCACATGATGGGGGTTGAAGCTCCAGCCCTTTTCAGCTTGCAGAGAAAGTAGAGGCGCTGGTGATCCTTCTTGACCAGTGATGCAGTGTTCCTGCTCCAGGACAGGTCCTCTGAGACGTGCACTCCCAGGAACTTGGTGCTGTCCACTCTCTCCACTGTGGTGCTGTTGTAGACATTTGTGTAGACGTGATCAAGCGTGTTACTTCCTCGTGTTGCTATGGATACGTGTTGGTTGAAGGTTGGGAGAGAGTCCTTTAAATTCACGTGATTGAAGTCACCTAAAACAATGCAGAGCCCCTCTGGATATTTACACTGCAGCGAGCTGATTAAGTCATGAATTTATTCCAGGGCGTCATTAGCATTAGCATCAGGAGTGATGTAAATTACTGTGATAAGGATCACTGAAAACTCGCGGGGGAGATAGTGGGGGCGACACCTCACTGTTATTAGTTCCACAGCAGCTGTGCATAAGCGTCTGATAACAGTGCAATTCGAGCACCAGTCCGTACTCACGTACTGTTTTCCCCGTAGTCTCGATGCAGCAATCCGCTCTGAAAAAGAGTCTGTCATCCAGTTCATACACAGAGTCCGGCGTTTCCTTAGAAATCCACGTTTCCGTGAGGCAAAGCACAGAGCACTTCTTCATTTCCTCCGATGTTGTCACTCTCAGACGAAGCAAATCCATTTAGCTGTCCAGCGAGCGGACATTAGACAGAAAAAGAGCCGGCATCGGGGGTCTCCCGGTTTTAGCGTCAGCCCGTAGTCTCCCCATAATCCCCGCCCGGCAGCCCCGCTTCTGACGCTGGGAGCACCGCTTTCTTTTCTTTTTGCCGGAGCGTGAGCCGGAGCACCTCCGCTGCAGCTTCCAGGTAGATGATTTTAAAAGCCGCATCCTGCCGAGCGTAGATTTGAGTTCGTTGCTGATTTCAGCTGTGCCCTACGGCAAATTCGCTCCAATACTCAACAATTCAGTTCGGCTATAATTCACCCGCATAAAACGTGCTGAGTCAGGTACAGAATCACTATTAAAATTACTAAAAGCTAGAGATGAACTAGGAGCCCATGAAGCTGCTGCCGGTCGGAGCGCGGCCATCTTGACATAATACATGCTCACAAGGAACAAAAAGTGAGCACTTCCATTGATCCATCCATTAACTTTACCCGCTTCTTCCTTTTTGGGTTGTAAGGATCACTGGTGCCCATGTCCAGCCATCACTGTGCGAGAAGCGGGGTACACCCTGGACAGGTCTCCAGTCCATCACAGGGACACATAGAGACAAACGAGACAAACAACCATTCACTCTCTCACTCACAGCTAGAGACAATTTAGAGTTACCAATCACTCCAGAGGTGGGGACTCGAGTCACATGACTTGGACTCGAGTCAGACTCAAGTCATTAATATTAAGACTTTAGACTTGACTTGAAAAAATGTTCAGAGACTTGTGACTTGACTTTTACACCAATAACTTGGGACTTGACTTGGACTTGAACCTGTTTACTTGAAAATACTTGATATTTTACCCCAAATCTAAAGTTTAAAACACATTAATAATATGTGTTGATTTTCACTCATTCCATATTAACAGACGCAGACCATCCTTCTCAGCGCCAGAGAGTTGCAACGGTCTTTGAACTAGTCGACACGCAATCACGTGGTTCATGTAACTCAAAGCTTTTGTCATTTGACATTCTACCTAGACTTCCCATGGGAGTTTGTCAAATGACAACTTGAATTAGCATTTTTGTAGCCATTGGTATGTATATGAGGCCATTCTGTTGGCGTGGAGGATGCCTTGGGGGCATTTTGTATCAAACTAGCTAATTAGGTGAGGCGGCCATTTTGAATCAAACAAGCTTATTAGGTGAGGCGGCCATTTTGAATCAAACAAGCTTATTAGGAGGCCTTGGGGGCATTTTGTATCAAACTAGCTAATTAGGTGAGGCGGCCATTTTGAATCAAACAAGCTTATTAGGTGAGGCGGCCATTTTGAATCAAACATGGTCATTAGGTGAGACGGCCATTTTGAATCAAACAAGCTCATAAGGTGAGGTGGCCATTTTGAATCAAACAAGCTCATTAGGTGAGGCGGCCATTTTGAATCAAACAAGCTCATTAGGTGAGGTGGCCATTTTGAATCAAACAAGCTCATTAGGTGAGGTGGCCAATTTGAATCAAACATACTCATTAGGTGAGGTGGCCATTTTGAATAAAACAAGCTCATTAGGTGAGGCGGCCATTTTGAATAAAACAAGCTCATTAGGTGAGGTGGCCATTTTGAATCAAACATGGTCATTAGGTGAGGCGGCCATTTTGAATCAAACAAGCTCATAAGGTGAGGCGGCCATTTTGAATCAAACATGGTCATTAGGTGAGGCGGCCATTTTGAATCAAACAAGCTCATAAGGTGAGGCGGCCATTTTGAATCAAACAAGCTCATTAGGTGAGGCGGCCATTTTGAATCAAACAAGCTCATTAGGTGAGGTGGCCAATTTGAATCAAACATACTCATAAGGTGAGGCGGCCATTTTGAATCAAACAAGCTCATTAGGTGAGACGGCCATTTTGAATCAAACAAGCTTATTAGATGAGGTGGCCAATTTGAATCAAACATACTCATTAGGTGAGGTGGTCATTTTGAATAAAACAAGCTCATTAGGTGAGGTGGCCATTTTGAATAAAACAAGCTCATTAGGTGAGGTGGCCATTTTGAATAAAACAAGCTCATTAGGTGAGGCGGCCATTTTGAATAAAACAAGCTCATTAGGTGAGGCGGCCATTTTGAATCAAACAAGCTCATTAGGTCAGGCGGCCATTTTGAATCAAACATGGTCATTAGGTGAGGTGGCCATTTTGAATCAAACAAGATCATAAGGTGAGGCGGCCATTTTGGATCAAACAAGCTCATTAGGTGAGGCAACCATTTTGGATCAAACAGGCTAGCAAACTAGCTTGTATCAAACTAGTTTGTATCACATTAGCATTTTTGCAGCATTGGTATGTATATGAGGTCATTCTGTTGGCGTGGAGGAGGCTAGCAAACTAGCTTGTATCAAACTAGCTTGTATCAAACTAGCTAATTAGGTGAGGCGGCCATTTTGGGCAGCCATTTTGAATCAAACAAGCTTAGCCAAGATGGTCTAGTGGCAGGGCTTTTGACTACGGATCCGAAGGTCGCGGGTTCGCGCCCCGGCCACTACCCAGCTTGGGGTGTCTATGAGTGCACACTTATTTCTCCAGCTCCACGGGCGCTTTCGGGCTGCTCACTGCACCACCTGGTAGGTGGTTGGGTTAAATGAAGAGACGAATTTCGTCTGTGTATGGGAACATACGCAGATGACAGGAATAGACATTATTATTATTATTAGGTGAGGCGGTCATTTTGAATCAAACATGCTCATTAGGTGAGGTGGCCATTTTGAATCAAACATGCTCATTAGGTGAGGCGGTCATTTTGAATCAAACAAGCTCATAAGGTGAGGTGGCCATTTTGAATAAAACAAGCTCATTAGGTGATGTGGCCATTTTGAATAAAACAAGCTCATTAGATGAGGCTGCCATTTTGAATAAAACAAGCTCATTAGGTGAGGTGGCCATTTTGAATCAAACAAGCTCATTAGGTCAGGCGGCCATTTTGAACCAAACTTGGTCATTAGGTGAGGTGGCCATTTTGAATCAAACAAGATCATAAGGTGAGGTGGCCATTTTGGATCAAACAAGCTCATTAGGTGAGACAACCATTTTGGATCAAACAGGCTAGCAAACTAGCTTGTATCAAACTAGCTTGTATCACATTAGCATTTTTGCAGCCATTGGTATGTATATGAGGTCATTCTGTTGGTGTGGAGGAGGCTAGCAAACTAGCTTGTATCAAACTAGCTAATTAGGTGAGGTGGCCATTTTGGGTGGCCATTTTGAATCAAACAAGCTTATTAGGTAAGGCGGTCATTTTGAATCAAACATGCTCATTAGGTGAGGCGACCATTTTGAATCAAACATGCTCATTAGGTGAGGCGGTCATTTTGAATCAAACAAGCTCATAAGGTGAGGTGGCCATTTTGAATCAAACATGCTCATTAGGTGAGGCGGCCATTTTGGATCAAACAAGCTCATTAGGTGAGGTGGCCATTTTGGATCAAACAAGCTCATTAGGTGAGGAGGCCATTTTGGATCAAACAAGCTCATAAGGTGAGGTGGCCATTTTGAATCAAACATGCTCATTAGGTGAGGCGGCCATTTTGGATCAAACAAGCTCATTAGGTGAGATGGCCATTTTGAATCAAACAAGCTCATTAGGTGAGACAGGCTACCACTACCGGTGTATGAATGTGTGTATGAATGGGTGGATGGTTGGTATTGTGAAGCGCTTTGGGGCTCCTCACAGGGGGCTGGAAAGCGCTATATAAATAAGCTCCATTTACCATATATATATATATATATATATATATATATATATATATATATATATATATATATATATATATAT
>JBBPBX010057381.1:4208-22453 GCA_038048925.1 Garcialebias charrua
TTATTATTATTTTTTTTTTTTTTTGGATATATACTGCAGGATAAAACTTTGTATTCAAACAAGATTTTGGGAGCTATATTAATTAAAAAAAAAGGAGTCAAATCAAGTTTGGTGACATGAGATTCTGTGCCAATGAATGTCCTTGTGTCACATATTTGAGCTAATTTACTTGCTTCCTTCAGTGTTTCCACTGCTTTGATTTTGTTCCCAATATAGAGAGTATGGTTGTGTTAGTACAGGATGATCAGTTTCTCTCATGGATCCAAAGGCTGCAGTATAATAATAATAATAATAATAATAATAATAATAATAATAATAATAATAATAATAATAATGAATTCCATTTATAATGCACTTTTCATTAATAAAAATCTCAAAGTGCTATATATAATAAAAGCTCGTAGCTCACTGGGCTGCATCTGTTGGAAAGTATATGTACCGGTAGTTGGCGACTCAAAAAAGCAGTTTGTCCTATGTCTGTGTTCATGGCTTGTACAACTGTACTTCAAGCAGTACACATTATTTTAATGCCCACATCGTTCCATAATGCAATGGTTTGATACATTCTGGAGACTCCCTCACAAATGCTGCTCACCAACTAGCCACCAGCATTAACAGTCCAGTCTGATGCTACCTTTACAGGTGTCAGCAATAACCACAGCCAATGACCAAAGGGCTCTTGTCAATATTATATCCCACTTTAACTCCAATGAAACATAGGTACTTCTGATCAAAAGCTTTTACTGTGGAAGATGCAGCTTGTGAGTTGCATCTTTATTGTATACACACCTTCATTATTCTAGGCACTGCACATCTTCATTTCACTGTTCCATCTTTTGCAGAACGTCATTACCATTAAACAATAATTGTTTGTTGACGTTTATAAATTGTTTCAGAATCATTCACGTCTGCACTGTGATGCATAAAAAAACAGATTATAGCCCCCACCCAGAGGTGGAAAGAGTACTGAAAAATTGTACTCAAGTACAAGTACTTTTACACTGCTTAAATTGTACTCAATTACAAGTAAAAGCACTGGTGTTATAAAAAATATTTAGTAAAAGTACAAACTACTCTTCTCAAAAACTACTCAAGAGTATGAATTACTTTTTAACCAATTGATGTTTTATAGTGTTGTCAGTAGAAGTCATTCATTTTGATTTACTGTACATAACAGCTACATTCAAAGCTAATTTCTCAGATGCTCAGAAGTTCCGTCTTATTTTAGTATCAGGCAAACCGAAGATAGTGACAATATCTAAGATTTTTGCGTACTTAGTCAAATTAATAACCCACACAAACAATAAAACAGCGATATCATATAGGTGTAAAACCTTGTGTACCGCAATGTTTTTTGAGACTCGATGTTGAAGTCTTGTAAGCTGCTATCACCGTAGGGATCAAGCAAAGTTTGCATCTGGACACCGTCTCCTTTTTACCCTCTGTACATGAAACATTCCTCCAGGTATGGCCACGGGAACTCATCCTCCGCCTTTACCTCCTCATTTTCTCTGTTTACAATGTTGTCCTCTGTCTCCATTTTGGCTTTTTCTCCAAATCTTCGGTCCATAAATGACTCTCTACTCTACGGAGTTGTCCTTTGCTTACGTCATAAGTAATTGGCACATTTGCAATGTTAGAGCCTTATTGGCTACAAAGATAAAGCTGAACAGTTTGAATATTAATTTAAATTGCAGCCGTACTCAGTAGTGACTTCTGATTTTAAAATTAGCAAAGTAGATCACATGATCTAAACTGTACTTAAGTATCAGTGCAATTACACACTTGAAAAAAAATACTCATAACCTCTCTGAAAGGCTTTAAGAATCTGTTGGAATCCTGGCAAAAACCAAAGCAGACATGTTCCTGTTTTTGATTTTCTACATCTGCCTTATAATGTCTGTTTTGCTACCTTGACATCTTTGTTTTAACTTGTTAAAAAAATTGGTATGCCTCTCTTATGATTGTCTATTGTTGATTGTCCAAGGAAAATCTACTGTTGCTGTTGTCATCATTCTTTGTTTGTAGCCAGGTCTCTCTTGTAAATGAGTCCTCGAGGCTCAATGGGATTAACCTGCCTAAATAAAGGTTGAATTAATAAAAGTACAAGTACCCAAAAAATCTACTTAATTACAGTAACATGAGTATATGTAATTTGTTACTTCTACCCCTGCCCCAACCTATACTGTCACCCAATGACCACTGAAGATAGGTACCAGCTCACCTTGAAAGGGACCAAGTGGGTAAAGAAAATGGATGGTATGATGAGCTAGATGGGGAGAAGGGGTTGGTGTATCTCGCAGAGGTTATGGGTTAATGATAAAACAAAATTCAGCTTTAATGTTAAAAGTATTGGTTATCATATGCAGGTAAGGCCTGGAGAAATAAAACTAAATCTGGTTCAAGGTGAGTTAATCCTGGCATCACTCTGTAAATTTCCATCAGACTGGATTTCCCTTTCATCTGTGGCCTGCAAGAAAATGGATGGGTACCAAAGCATAGTTCATGTGGGTTTCAATTAGTGGTGTCTAGATGAATTAAGAGGTTTAAAGCCATTGCTGTTCTAGTGGTGGTATTAACCTGGTGCTTCTCATTAGCCACCCTTGGCTGATAAAGAGAGCAAAGGGAGCAGCGGTGCAGACAGACACCTCTTGCTGACAACGGGTGACAGAGTGGATCACACTGCCTCATGAATAGTAATGGTCGCCAACATGTCCTACACCCCACCCCCCATGCGACAAGTGACGGATTTCTATGTCAACAGGGCCCATGGCTGGGGAGAATGGACTGACAACTGACTGAGTTATTCAGGAGACGGGAAGAACGAAGGAGAAAAAATCCAGTCCTGACATGAAGGCTGCATCATAAGATTGTTTGTCACTCAGAGCTGCATTCATTGCCTCCCTGAGAGTGAGTAAATAAACACTGTTTGGAGGGACAGGAAGTAAGACTGCATTGTTATCCAGTGCCTTTGGGGTGCACAGAGGTGCGCTGGCGTGTCTCAATAAATCAGGCCCGCACAGGCCCTCTTAATACACTCCCCAAATAAGGATAAGGAAAAAAAAGAGAGGCGCGGACGGCACATTTCTGAGAGGTGATGTCACTGATAACCCGACGGGCACACAACTCTTCCTCGCTGACCGAGTTTCAGCCAATCAATAGCAGCACAATACTTAGCTTGACAAATGCACAGGTGAGCAGAATGTCAAATAACCGGCAGGAGTTGAACAAAGAACACATTTCTAATGGAACCAAAAGTGGCAGCACAAGCTGTGATGTTTGTGCTTTCGACAGGAACCACCAAAAGCTATTCTGAGCAGAGCAGCTGGACATCGCACTTTACCCAAGTGTGCCGTCTTGAAATGCTCCCGCTTGTGTGGAGGGGAAAAAAAGCTTTCTTTTCGATTAAAACAAGTTTTTTTTTTTTCCCCACCAGGGAGCGGTGCACAGAGCTGGTATCTGAAATCTGGGCCCAGCGGAGTCCATGAATTGTTCATTTTGTTCCTTGTGAACTCTGCTGGCCCCTTAGAGTTTCTTACAAGGAAGAGATTGTAGTCCAGACAGGAAGCCACTAATCGAATGTCTCCATAGAGGCCAATTATGAAGAAATCATGTTCAACATGTCTTTTCTTTTTAACACAGCAGAGTATAACAGTTCTTAAAATCACCCCCCTCCATCCATCTACAACCCTTCATCCTATTTCTAACTTAAGCTCCATTTCCACACAGCTGCCATTTGTATTTTTCATACCTAGGACAAAATCATCTCTCAGTCACACAAAGAAACCATGACCATATAATCCAATAAGAAAGTAAAAATAAATCCATGTCTACATCATGGTGTCCTGCTGCTTCCTGAATGCCAAACACATTGCCTTGTGGCAAAGTCAGTGATTAGTCTTTGTCATGAACGTCCAATCAATACAGTTAAACCTTAAAAAAAAATCTTTATTACAGTTTGTGTTTATTTGCTTCTTTCAACAGAAAAGATTTTTTGCATTTGTTTCATGTGCTGACCTGTTCAAGAAGCTCAGGGATGCAATGATTAAATCCTTTTTAGGACAATTTCCAATTTTTGTAAAGCTCTGATCTGATTCAAAAAGTTCAAGACAAAAAACAACTGGACGTTATTTGTATTGCCCTATCAATCCTCACAGTAGGGGTTCTCTGACCTGATGTTTCCAATTTTGGGGCAATTCTGTTTACTCTACTATCAACATTCACTGTGTTTTCATCCATTTTCATTTCGAATTTTGAGCTAATTTTTGAAATCTCGCAAATATGTAAATACAAATTAATGCAAAGCAGAAGTGTTTCCATATACTGGCTTGTAGCGCATCTACCAAACCACACACAGCGTCATTACGTCAGACGTCAGCGTCATTACGTCAGACGTCAGCACTGCGCATGTCTACAGTAAACAGGAAGTAGCGGTTGAAAACAGAACCCGGCCACACATCTCGTCAAAATGGAGAGAATATTTCAGGTACGTGTTGCTATCGGGCAAGTTGTATTTATTCTGTCATGCCAACTAGTTTTAGCGATGTTACATGTTGTCCGGAGCGGAAACAGCTGAACGTCACGTGACGTGAATGTTCGCTACGGCAGAACTGAGTCGGAAAATCTGTTTCCATCTGTCGTTTTGCGCATCTGCTCATTTTCGAAGATCCCAAAAACCACCTCAAGCGAGCGTATAAACTTTTTGGCGAATTTGAGGAAGTAAATACGGATTTTGCCGTTTCCATTAAGCTTTTCTGCTGCGATACTTCAAAATGCGCAGCTAGAAACCTTGATGGAAACACGGCTATAGAGTTTACAGTGAAAAACAAGTTTTTCATCTACCTTTGACAGTGACTTGACGGGTTGTGGAACAAATTAGTCAAACCATGGGAACCAGTAGTCCAATACTTTCCACTAGTGCTGGGCAGTGCTAATCCAAAAATTAGTTCCGCTATTTCTAAAGCACTTACTAATTTATTCAGGTCCGCAATTTCAAAAGCGCTTATGTATTAGCAATGCTACGGAAGCTAAATGCTAACACGCTAACGTGCAAATGGCGAACTACTTTTTTTAATCCAGCAGATTTGACCATTTCGTGAAACGGTTAAGCTCAGAAAAACCTTGTGCTATAAAGTCAGCTAAGAAATATATTTTTTCTCAGCAAAGAAATAATTGTTTTTACCGTGTTTTGTTGTAAAGTCCTTTGCTTCTGTGGCCGTCGCCATTTTGAAGAGGGCAAATGAGGCGCTGACGCGTCGCGTAGGCCGCTGAGAAACATCCATAAGTTCACCCTCCATGTTAAAAACTCTTCGTCTGACTCTTCGAAAACAAGCAATAAGGCTGCAGAGTAACACACTGGCTGCTAACTGCTATAGAGAGAGCGCTCTCTCTAGCCAAGAGACTGAGGGGGACGCTTTTTTGTCACGGACCACATCCGGCGCTGACAGGATATGGTCTGTTAGCAGTCGTCCGGTTGATTTAAGAGCTCGTAAATACGTTTTTTTCGTTTTTACTGATAGATAATTAGTTATTAGCGGTACTGCATTTTAAATAAAAATAGCGCAAATCTGCTTATGAATTATAAAAGTTAGTCAATTCGCTGTAACGCTGACAAATTGTTTAGGTCCGCTATAAGGGGATTAGCGCTCCCTAGCGGTCTGGCGCCCACCTTTGCTTTCCACCGTACACGTCGCTCCACTGTATAAGTCGCATCGATCCAAAGATGTCTAATAAAGTGGATAAACATAAATAAGTCGCTTCACCATATGTCACATCCATTATGCGTCACCAGTGACCAACCAGAAACGTGGACCGGTGTTGTGCCAAAAATTGATTGGCTGCCAAATGGCGGCCGCGGGAGCGTGCATGGGAGGACTGTAACAAGAATTTAACAAGATCAACACTTAAAAACAATTATTTTTTTGTTCAAAATTATAGCAAAGGCATATCTCAGTTTAACTTGTCATTAATAAATGCACTTTCACGGTCAAATCAGCTGCATTACAAAAGCCAATTTGTGGCTTCAAGATCGCGCAGAGGGCGGACTCGCTGTGCATTTCATAGATATTTAACAAGATAACCACGTAAAAACAATAATTTTTTGCTCTACATTATAGTAAAGATATGTCTCAGTTGAACTTTTCCTTAATAAATGCACTTTAATGGTAAAATCAGCTGCATTTGTCTGGGCGGTGCGGCAAAATGCTGCTGATTTGACGTTTGCTCCAGGAGTTCCAGAGCAAGACAAAGGTGGCTTAGTATGGCAAGCCAAGTGTCCCATTAATAGCCACTTTTACCTATTAATGAGACACTTGGCTTGCCATACTACTCAAGGGCCCTCTAGCGGTTGAAAATGGTAGTGTTCAATATTTTCCATGTCAGAATGAATGAAGTGGTCAGATCTCAGCCAAACATTACCATACCAAAACTGGGTTATAGATATGGAGGAAAAAAGAAATACGTCACTTCGGTGTATAAATCGCAGGACTTGCAAATTTATGCAAAAAATACGGTTATAATGGAAAAATCCAAAATATTAAGAGATAAGATAAGAGAGATAAGAGATTTATTTATTAACATTGCACCGTAATACAACGTGATTATGTAGCACAGTCGTCCGGAAGAGGGAAGAGTATGCAAGCTGCAGCATTTCCAAACACATTACATGTTCTTCTGCGCGGCCGCGCTCATCCGTCTCCAGATGAAGGTCAAACAGATATGGAAAAAGGAAAAACACAATAGGTATCATTTGTGATATTCAAAAAAAGAATCTATCAAAGATTGCCTTAAGACACTCTATGATAAAGTCCCAAAAACTCTATCAGCATAAGCACAGCCAGACAAGACATTGTTGCAGATTTGACGACATGCAAGGAGATCAAAGAGTCTGTGAGCAGCACTTCAGATAACACAGTTCAGCAGATGTTAAGCTCGGCGCCTCTGAGCACACTCCCAGGGACCTCTGGGGAGGGAGGGGGAGGGGGTCAGCAGTGTCTCTCAGCTTCACTCCAGGAGAATAGTTCCCAACAGCCTTCTTCTTTTCCAAGGTCGCGCAGAAACTAGATTAGATAGTTCTTTTGTTTATCTTCAATCCAGGCCACAGTGTTCTTTTTGACTGCAGCCTTCCAGAGTCCAGGTGCTGTTCAGGTCCAAAATCGCCGAATCAAATGAGTTTATTAGAACCATTTGCTAAGTTTTTATCAAATTGTTGTTGTTGTTTTTTTTTTTCTTCGGCTTTTCCCTGCGTTAGGGGTCACCACAGCGATCTAGTCGCACGAAGATTTGGCAGTTGTTTTTACGCCGGATGCCCTTCCTGACACAACCACAGACCACCGAGCAACCACAGCCCTCTGTGTGGAGTAGAGAGCTGATATCTAGGGTTCCCGGGGGAGCAGATGGTGTGGGTTAAGGGCCTTGCTCAAGGGCCCAGAGTGGGGCAGATGAGGGTGGAGACAGGTGTGACCGCTTCACTTATCCCACCCACATCTTTGATGTTGTCGGTACCGGGCTTGAACCGGCGATCTTCCGATCACAAGCTCACCTTCTTAACCTCTGTGCCACCATTCCCTAAGTTTTAATCAAATGACAGCCATTATTGCAAAAAAAAATGGGTACGGTTTACTTTCTTTTCAGGATTTAGAAAATATAATTTTCATGGATTGTTCTTTGTTATATACCGTACTTAGACAATTTATGACAAAAACTTTTGAAAAGTGTTTAATTTTTTTTTTTAATTAACGCTAAAAGGCAAGTCATTTTAACGTATTTAGCTCCCACTTAAAATACTGCAAGCACATGAACATTTACATGTGTGTTGATCAAAAGGTTCTGCCACTCACAGTTCAGATTTTTTTTTTTTAATATCATGTCTAAGGTTCATACAGTGACTGTTTAAGGCTTAACTTTAGTTCTCAGGGAGTGACAGACACGGTGTGTGATTACCATGGCGACACTAATGAGACACTGGCAACCACTTTAACATTTCGTTTAATCTTGGTTTTCTTATAATTATTTCACCGTTTACACATGAACGTGTGGGTTTTTGTCTCTTCGTGCATGCGTGGGATTTCTCCAGGTGGTACTCAAGATTTCCTCTCACAGACTAAAAACATGCATGTTAGGCTGACTGGTAACTAAATTGTCCCTAGGTGAGAGTGCAAGAGTGAATGGTTGTTTGTCTCGTTTGTCTGTGTCCCTGTGATTGACTGAAGACCTGTCCATGGTGTCCTCCACCTCTTGCACAGTGACAGCTAGATATGGGCACCAGTGACCCCAGTGACCCAAAATAGAAGAAACGGGTAAAGATAATGGATGGATGTTCTCATCACCATGTGTAAATCTCTTCTACAGCAGGTAAATCTGGTTTCAGGTGTTTTGCTGCAATCAGCAGTACATCCTTGATGGAGTGAGAATGTTATGAAAGGTGTGGTTGAGGCCTGAAGACAGCATCTCTTACTGACAGATTGTTCACATCTTCCTGGCAGGATGTCACAAGCAAAAAGACCTCTTTTGAGAGAAAAACCAATGTTGGTAATACTGGATCTCGCCCCCCTCCCTCCCCTGGAGTTTCCTTATCACACACAAAATGTGCAGCACTGCTGACATATCATGGTGCCGTTTGTCAGACAGCCCTCAGAAGGAAAGTTTTTTTCCCCTCTCCTGATCAAAATGAAATGAACCATATTTTCTTGCTATTTGATGTCACAAATCCAGCTATTCTTCACATGGATGTGACGTGCGCCTCGTCCCAGCTGTCAACATTTCACCAGTGGCAGAAAATGTTCATGCCGTAAATGAATGATAAAGCACGGCGCGGCAGCTCTGGAGAGATGCGGTTTGAAAAACAAAACGGTTTCAATAGTTAAACAACCGAGGCCATTGAGTGATACTCCTCTAAAGCTTGTGACAAACCGAGCTGACGCACGCTCCATTAGATAATCTTTGACTCATTTTGTTTCTATATTTATGTCTCGAGCCATTTCAGCGAGCAGAGCAGGAGACAAATGTTCCTTTGAATTTGGCTTTCACTGCAGAAAAATGAAGGAATCTATGGTTTTAAAGATCATATTAAAAGCGAAGCCAAAACATTTGCTCAGGAATGGAATTTATTACACAGAGTTAATGTTTTTTTACAGATTTTTTTTTTTCAATCTCCGCAGTAATATAAATCATTACTCACCAAGATAATTAGAAGTGAGTTGTGAGCAAGTTTTACTGATGTTGTGAGGACATAAATCTAAAGAAACAGTCACGATCCTCAGTTCCTGGTGTGTTTTGTTCAATAGATTTATAAGTTCAGTTTAGTTTTTTCATGTTACTCTTCTGTTTCCTGTGAGATTCCTTGTGTTTATTTTCAATTTTCTTTACATTTCATGTGTTTCATTGCGTCCCAGTGTTTCCTGTCATTCTCAGTACTTTATTCAATCAGCTTCTGCTCCTTTGTCCTGCCACACCCATCTACACCTATTCCCTGTTACCATTAAGTCACCTAACTCCAATTGCCTCATCTGCACCAGGACCTTTAGTCTCCTAGTCTTCACCTCACCAACAGTCAGGTATTGTGGTTTCCACACCCAGTCTGGTTTTCATCTGTCTCCTTGAGTTTTTGTTAGTTGTATTGTTTGCTGCCACACCAGCTTTTTGTTTCGTCTGTCATTAAATATTTTAGTTATATTCAAACACCCCATGTTTGGTCGGTGTTCTTGGGTCTAGCTCTCCTTAAAACCTAGACAGATGTTAACTTCAAGCTTAAAATAAATGTATTGTCATTCGCATCAGGTACATGAGGTGGAACGAAATTGTGTACACAGGGGCCCAGGTACACCCAGAAATAGCAAAAATATAAAGTATGTATCAGCTGTATCGTTTCTTCGTGTCTCTCACTTTCTACTAAAGACACGGGTGACAAAAAGCTCAACTCCGGTACTCTTCACTGACCCCTCTCTTTCTCTTTTCGCTTAAAAATCTGTTTTAACCATACAAAATCGCATTTTTGGATCGTTAAGAGCAGCTAAGCAGAGAAGCTAAGCTACGAGTTAAGCTACGAGCTAAGCTAAGAGTCCAACCTTGGGAAAAAAACTATGTCTTGTCGAAGCTCCAAAATTCACAGTTGAAACGCGTGCCTTCATGTAAAAAGTTGTTTTTCTCTGCAAAAGAAGCTGAGAACTTGTTTAATGATTTTTATTTTTATTTTATTAAAACCTTGGTGTGAAAAATGCTATACTAAAGCACTCGAACCACACAGAGAGTCCGCCATTTTAAGAATCGGAGACAGCCCAAGTTACGTAAAGGGGCCTCCCTTCCATTTTTCTTAAAGAGAGACACTGCTCGCTCCGTCACTATCCATCTTTCGGTTAAAACATTCTTATTATCCAATGGTCAAAAAATGGTATTACATGCAAAACAAATTAGCAAACATTTCTTCTTAAATTTCACATTAATTACTAATTATTGTCAAATTTCAAACAATATCGTTTATCGCAATAATTTCTGAGACAATTAATCGCCTAGCAAAATTTGTTATCGTGACAGGCCTAATGAAGATCTAAGATATGAGCACGTTGTTGGGACAGAACAATCTTAAAAAGGCCAATAAACTTTTAGAAATATAAACTTGTAAATTTTAGCAAAGAGACATAATTTAAAGTTAGGTTGATACATAGCATTTTCAGCCATGGGTAAAACAGTTGGGCTAAAAATAACCCAATATGGGTTATATTAAACTCAGCTGCTGGGTTATTATAGGACCAGCCCAGCAGTAGTTAATTTGACCCAGCATGTTGGGTTGATCCATTATAACCCAACGGTTGAGTTAAAATATTCTACCCAAATGCTGGGTCAAATTAACTGCAAATTTGGGCAGTTTCAACCACACATATGTGTTATATATTCTACCCATATGCTGGGTCAAATTAATTAAAATTCTGGGTTGTTTCAACCACACATATGTGTTATATATTCTACCCATATGCTGGGTCAAATTAATTAAAATTCTGGGTTGTTTCAACCACACATATGTGTTATATATTCTACCCATATGCTGGGTCAAATTAATTAAAATTCTGGGTTGTTTCAACTACATTATTTGTTATTTAATCTGCCCATATACTGGGTCAAATTAATTAAAATTCTGGGTTGTTTCAACTACATTATTTGTTATTTAATCTGCCCATATACTGGGTCAAATTAATAAAAATTCTGGGTTGTTTCAACTACATTGTTAAGTCAAACTAATTAAAATTGTGTGTTATTTTACCACATTTGTTCAGTTAACTATCCTAATGCTTGGTCAAATTAACCGAAATGACAGATTAGTTATAACACAGTACAATGTTTCAGAAAATAAATTGCTAGACTACCCATTTCTATACTCAGTTCAGGAGCAAATCTCTTACAACATAATCCTAGATGTGGTCATGCAAAGCACATGATGCAATAAACACGTAAACAATACTGGGATTTTTACAAGGTGCTGCCTTGTAATTTATTAAAACTTGATGTCAACAATGTAAAAACTAATTATTGAAAAAGTTCAAATTATTGAAATTAAAACAGTAATGTAACACTTCAAATTAGTGTCATTAAAACAATGCTTAACAACTAAACATTTAACAGGTCTAATGTCAAATTGTCCTTGAGGTTCTTAGTTCTCTTGGCATGCAAATATTCTAGTTTGAAGAAACTTTACCAGTTTGGACTCCCCTCCTGGCACTTCATAGACCACACACTGCAGAAGTTCCCACACATGTTCACATTCCTTTGGGTATTTAATGTCCAAGATAAAGAAGGCCTTGAAGCAGACATCAATGGCCTGAAGCAGAGTATCGTGCTCGAAAGCCTGTCCAGCAGTGATGACAAAGGTCTGAGATGTATGCTGATCATCATTTCCCAGTGTCAGAGCGTAGAGGTAAGGTCTGGATACCATAGCCTCATGGAGGTACTCCACCATATTTGTTCCAGGCTAAAAAAAAGAGAAAGAATACATAAGAGTAAGTGAGTGTAAGAAAGGACCAAATGATAGTTTTCAGATAAAGGTTAGGTTTCCCAATTAGATGTACTGTAGGACTTACAGGCTTATGATCGATGAAGGCCAAGCTGCATTCTTTAATGGTGTGGCGAACCATTTTTGCACCACGGCCACGGCCAACTTTGTAAGCGGTTGGAGGAAGCAAGGCTGGCAGCTGCCTCAGAGCAAGTTCCCCAACAGCATCTGTATGAAGAAGACACAGGTATCAATATAAGGGCTGGGTTAAAAAAATAAAAGAAATTGATTTAATTGATCTTGGATTGATTTCATTTAAATTTGGGAAAATCTATTCACAGGACATGAGACCAATTGTTCCACATTGCTTTTTGTGTGTGCATTTCTGTATTGTGTCACTCCTGGATTGCTTAAAGATAACAAAGAACTTTGTTTGCAAAGATTTGGTGTGGCGCTTGAACCAAACAATGGTATGTAAACATCTGACTGAAACACTTCTCCCAGGCCTGTATAAATGTGTGAAAAACGACATTCTAACAAAATGTTTTAGTTTTGTTACAAATATTATTTTTATACTTCAAGAAATGTCTTAATGAAATAAACAGTGATGAAATGTTTTAGTTTTATTATTTGTTTTACTAAGGTATAGTAAGTTTTAATAAGTTTATTGAACATGACAGAAGCTAACTGAAACGTTACAAATATACAGTTTTCATACGCTCAAAAGTGGGCAGAAGTATACTTTTATTAACACACCTCTGCTCCTGCAACCTCATTCCCATCACTTCCTATTTTTCAAGAAAATTATTAATTTCTTAAAAATTAATGCATCCAACAACACTGTTACCATCAAATCCTTTATAATTTAAAACCTTTGAAACTTGTGACAGTCTTGTTTCAAGATTAAACTGTTTAATTTACAAATTTGCTCTGAAAACCTGTTGTTTATGGTGAAGAGAAAAAAATAAAGTGATATTGCATTTTACAACAAAGTTGAATCGTTTTCATTATTTAAGAGCAGAATTCAAATTGAATCAAATTGTGATTAATCGATTCAGAACCTTGTGATTCAAAACTGAATTTAGAATTGGCCATGATGATACCTAGCCCTAATTAATATGGTGTGGAATGGTATTCCTGTGATTCTATTTAGTATCTGTGGTTTTGGTTCTTTTGGCGACACCTACAGGTGATTCTGAGAAACTTCATGATGGGAAAATAATTATTATTCCCACCAAAACACACATGATTAACAATTATTACATCCACATGGACGCAATTAGAATATAACCTGCAAAGAATATAAAAAACAGAAAGACTGAATAGTTTTGCACAGCTTAAATTCTTGTTATTTGTTCATTTTTAGCTATTTTAGCAGTTGAAGAACGTGATGCATGATGGGACAAGACGACATTCCTCTGTTCCAGGGTATATTTAAATGAAAACAATGTTTTTCTTGTTTTTAATTCATTCCAGATTTGAAGAACACAAGAAAACTATTTAAAAAAAAACACATAGTAACTCAAATTCCACTTTTTAAAGGACCAATGAAAACACTGACAAGGAGAAAACAAAAAAAATCAAACGAGCTTAAAAATCAAATTAGAATCTGGTTGACAATCATGACACCCCAAAAAAATCTCAAAGACTTTTTACTAAAAACACTCACTCTTCCAGAGCTCGAGTCGTCTTTCAAACTGGGAAATGACTGAACCAAATCCGATGCCAGGGCCTTTTTGGTCTCTGATGAAGGACTGTAACACAAAAAACAGTTACACAGAAATAGTGAAAACTAGTTTAAATGTATAGTTTCTATACAAATACTATATGACAAATACTTATGATTACCGATTTATATTACCCGAAACTTGTGTTCAAAGTTTTGATTTGGTAAGTTGGCTGGAACAAATAAAAAAATAAAAAAAGCTAATTGCAGTTCTATTGTTGACTTATTTCTTTTATAAGAACAGCCAAGTCCATTTAACTATTTTATATATTTGCTGGGCAACTTTTATTACTGTGCACTTGCAAAAGCTTGCGTCAGCAGATTATGCTTTGGTCACCTGCAGGTAAGTAAGTTGTGCTTAATGACAACAATATTTTAGAAAAAGTAAACCCACATGCAATGAACTTACAAACTGTGGAATGATGTCCTTATCAGCTGATTCACTGGTACCACAGCTGCGGATGCTTGTTCCTCGGTGAGGGCTGGAGGTGTGGCAGTTGATATGACATCAGAGCTTGTAGGTGGGGTAACAGGCGCAACAACAGGTGGTTCAACCTACACAGAAAATCCAGGTTATTATAATAAACAGTTGATGCTGCTTGGAATAGTTGGTTAATACGCCTTTTGCACTTAAAGCAAGTATATGCCATATTCCCATACTCGTACATAGAAATAATAGAATAGAACTGAGCTTCTCACAGCTGCACTGACTAATTACGTACAAGACCTCTAAATCTTTTGAGGAACTTCAGCCTAGGTCCAGCTCTTGGGATCAAATGGTTGATGGTAGCCTCATCTAAAAGAAGAAAACTCTCCTCATCAATCCCCTCCTCTGAAAAACAAAAATAGATAAAACAAAAACAAACAGACACTATCATTTAGTACAACAAAATAAAATGAAGCACTTACAACTATGCTGCTTCATTCAAGGAAAAAAAATCACAAATATTAAACTAAGAATCATATTTGCAATATTTAAATGATTATTAATTAACTGAAAATGTCTAGGCTATTTTTGTTCTAGTCTATAACCCAGGTCTATGCCATGTACTGTTGCTATACAGCTGGGTATTAAATAAAAAACTCTCAAATGTTTTTTATACACAACCCTTACTGCTTTGTTGCCAATTAATCTAATTAGCTGCAAAATGCTCCCCTACCAAAATTACCTTTTAATAAAAATGGTAAAATTTCTTGGTTTAATCCTTTTAATAAAAATATACAACTTAATATAACATTTGTTTTAATCAAGAAATGTGATTTTTAAGCAGCTATTTAGCACAATTTAGAGCAGGTGGAAGAAGGACTGAGCACTGATCAAGGTTAACAGTGCCACATGCTTAAACTTCACAGGCCTCTCTCCACTGCAGGCACTCTAAAGTGACAAATTTGAAGTTTTATTAGCATATTTCTCTATAAAGATATTGTTTGAGATTTATGTGAAGTTGTCAGAAGACATAAATTAAAAAAGAATGCAGTCAACTCCCAAATAATCACTATGAGTAGCAATGCAGACATGACATGCTGTGGATGTCAAAAATATATTTTAATATAACAAAAATATATTTCTTACCTTTAAATCTTTCTACAAAGTCTGTCAGCTGCCACTTTGTCAACGTGTTGATGACAAAGCTGTCCATTTATCTGAAACAAATAATAAACGAATTTATACACTCACCAGCATGTCAGGAACAAACTAGCAGTTATTTTGGGACATGGAGAAAGTTCTATCAGGACATGTTACCGCTGATATCCAGGCCATTCATCTCCCTTTTAGGTTCGACGCGACACATGAGCAGAGCACACTCACGCTGCTTCCAGCAGGAAACAGAAACTGAAAGTACGTTTTCTACTTTCAGGTCGTGTGACATTACATCCAATAACACAGCATGTTTAGACCATTGCAAACCTTCTTAGATTCTAACAAACAAACTAGAGACAGAGCTTCTTTTAATAAGTTTTAAAAAAAATGGCGATTTCTTTTCCCACAATGCTGTGCGCAGTTGCACCGCGGACCAGTGACGTCACGCTCCAAAGCTTGCGCTAGCAAGCATACACGAGCTAAGCTAAGCTAACTAAGCTAACAAATTAGCCTGCCGGAGAACAAACCAGTTAGTTAGCTGGGAAACTCAAAATAAACATGACCATACAGTTATGTACATTATAAACTAAGTTCATTCGACAAATGGCCAACAGAAAAGCTGAAAAGCTTTTCTGATAGCTTAAATGATAGCCATTTAGCCCTTATCATTTAAGCGCTAAATGGCTAGCTATGTTGTAGCTACCTAAACTAACAAGCCTTGATCGAGAATAAAAATGAATTACATGTACTTTAATATGTAACACAACACAGACACCATGAATTAGATATATAATGTGCACAAACCTTTTTTCAATGATTTGCTTCGCCTTAAAGATGATCAGTCAACTTCTCTCCAGCACTTGTGTGAGCTCAAGGAGCATCGAGCCTATCTCAGTGACTGGGGTTGCGGGCGCAGTTTGGTGGAGGAGGAGCACGTCTTGTCAACGTGATGACGTTCCAAGCAGAAAATAACCCAGGTGCTGGGTCAAGCGATAGAAAATAACCCTGGTGCTGGGTCAAGCGATGCATGTTGTGTTGATGAATTTTGAATAAGAGGTTAACCCAGCGGATGGGTTGCACAAAAACAACCCAGTTCCCATAAAAATAACCCAACTCCCATAAGAATAACTCATATTGAGTTAACAATTTCATAACCCAGCAGTTGGGTTGTTGAAATAACCCAACCTTTTTTAGTGTGCATCCTTTTCCACCATAGTAGCTTCCATTAGATTTAAGGAAGGAAAGTAGTGGCCAGGTGCTGCTGATTAAATGTACTGATTAACTGATCATCATCAGTGTGGGTAGCTCCAGAGCCATATATATAGAGAGTTCCGACACTCTTTGATCTCGCCGACAGGCGGTCAATCGTTCCAAACAACGGCTATGGAAACCTTGTGGAGCTGCGCCCTCTGGCGGCGATGGAGCGCTACTGCAGGCAGCTTCAGACTGTTACCCAGAGCCATGGAACAAATCGCCCCCTCCATGACCCACGTGACTTCCGCATTCCATTCTTACAATGGAACTCTATGGGAGTGTCGCAACTCTCACTTTATATGGCTCTGTGTAGCTCTATAAATACAGAGGTTTTGTTAGTTTGCTGCTCTGAAGTTTACAGATGTGTGTTAGCATAGTGCCATGTAGGAATGATCTCAGCTATGACCTTAGAAAAGCAACTTTTGCTGCACATCAATCCAGGAAGTGTTTAAAGTAATTTCTATACGATATGGAGTCCCTCATTTTACAATGAGAAAGAATATTTACAAGTGTAAAACTGAATTTAGTTGCCAATCTTTCCAGTAGATGTCCCAACAAATTCACTCCAAAGTCAGACCGTGCAAAGATCAAAGAATTTCCAAAAACTCAAAGAGTCAGACTCGACAGGCTTCAATGATCAAGGTAAAGGTTATAAAGTCCATGACAAATGTACAAGTCCATTTCCAAACTTAGGTTTGAAAACCTGCATCTGAACAAACCACAGTTCTTTTGCAACAATGTCCTTTGGATGGACAAGACCAGAGTAGAGAACTTTGCCCATAATTCCACTGCTGGCAAAAAAAAAAACCCAAAAAAACATACCACTACAAACACAGTCTAGCACAGAGTTGGATGGCTGTATCTGGACTTGTTTTGCCATCACAGGGTCTGAGAAATTTGCTAAAGTCAGCCATTAACTCCTCTGTACCAAAGTCCTTTAGAGTCAAATATGAAACCATCTATCCAACAGCTGAAGTTTGAACCAAACTGGGACATAAAATCCGAACAAATATTCCAAAAACAGTCGCAAATCTATAACGGAATGGCTGAAAATAAAAGATTGAAACTGTAGCTGCAAACATTACTGAATTCAAGCAACATTGTAAAGAAGAGTGGAAATTCCTCCACAACCATGACAGAAACAAAAAGTTATGCAGTTAATAACTAGGGATGCACCGATCCACATTTCTCACTTCCGATCCGATACCGATACTTATTAACTCAGTATCGACCGATACCGATACTTTTCCGATCCGATACTGTTCAGGTATGTGACACTGTATAATGAAACTTTTGCACCCAAACTATTCATTTTAACATTGTGTGAGATAAACCCAATGTAGACACTTTTAAGCCTTACAATAGGGAACCTACTGACTTTAACAGCTCACAGGACAGGAGGCAATTATACCATACACATGTCCTCCTTACTCATGGTGCAGCTGAAAAAACTAAAAAAGCGCTAAGCATGATGGGAAAGACAACACAGCACTCCCCTTAACCAATAAGAGAGTGGATTATAGCTGGAAAACAGATTTAGCTGGAAAACTTTTCCAGCTAAATCTGGAAAACTAAAAACAACAGTAGCTCATGGCTCACTGCTAAAGCTGGAAAACTAAAAAAAACGCTAAGCATTATGGGAAAGACAACAAAATCCACTCTCTTATTAGTTAAGGGGAGTGGCTGTGTTGTGTTTCCCATCA
>JBBPBX010057382.1:7009-17372 GCA_038048925.1 Garcialebias charrua
ATGGAGAGGACATCCCTACCAACTTTTTTCAGAGGAACTCTGTTCAAAAAGTGGTCTTTATGGCAGCAGAATATTCATCCCATCATCACTGAGATTCAGTGGTGGGATGTAACTAAGTACAAGTACTTTGTTACTGTACTTAAGTACATTTTTCATGTATCTGTACCGGTACTTTACTTAAGTAGAGTTAAATGTGGGTACTTTTTACTTTTACTCCACTACGTTTTACATTAACGGGGCGGCCGTGGCGTAGTGGTAATGGCAGTCGTCCCCCGATCGGAAGGTTGGAGGTTTGAATCCCGGTTCCCCACACCATGTGTCGTTGTGTCCCTGGGCAAGACACTTAACCCCGAGTTGCTCCCGGTAGGACTGGAAAGCGCCTTGCATGGCAGTCTGCCGCTACCGGTGTATGAATGGGTGGATGGTTGGTATTGTAAAGCGCTTTGGGGCCCCTCATAGGGGGCTGGAAAGCGCTATATAAATAATAATAATAATAATAATGAATTCAATTTATAACGCACTTTTCATTAATGAAAATCTCAAAGTGCTACAAAGTGCAACAGAATTAAATGTCAATAAAACAAATAAAACAAGTAAAATCAATAACAGTATCAACTAAGATCAAAAGTAGAATCATGAATCATAAATAAGCTCCATTTACCATTAAGTATCTATACTTCCAAAAAGGAGTTCAATACAAGATCAACTGGACTTTATTTGTTGCTTTATTTGTTGTACTGAACGCCTTTTTGATTTTATCATGTCCTGGACGACTGAGAATCTTCACCAGCATATCTATACTTTCCACTACACTACATTTCTATAATGCGTTGAGTTACAAGTTACTTTCATGTTGTGATTTTTTATTTCGTTAGTTCGTTAGTTTGAAAGTTACCAATGGTGAGAGGGGAGTTAGTCCATTGAATCACTGCAAAGTGGACAGGTAACATTAGACCCACCTTCAAGAAGAGTTGGGCCAATAATGTATGTTCTAGTACAAAGTATATACATCACTGAGCTGGGATCACCCACTTTATCGCCAACGCACCCACAATGGATTCCACCGTGGAGAGTCAGCCAGAAAATCAATCAATCAATCAATCAATCAATCAATCTTTATTTATGGAGCCCTTTTCAGCAGCCAGAAGGTGCACAAAGTGCTGAACAATACAGAAATAAAACAAACAATCAAAAATAACAATAAAAAACAGCCAGTAAAAAATTAAAAACAATTAAGACCTAACAAGAATGTCAAAGAACTACTAGGTATTAAAAGCCTGCCTGAATAAAAAGGTTTTAAGATTAGATTTAAAAGACTCCATATGAGTGATGGAGCGCAAGTCCAGAGGTAGCATATTCCAGAGACTGGGTGCAACGACAGAAAAGGCCCGGTCACCCCAACGTTTGTAGTTGGACTTTGGGATGGACAGGAGAAATGTATTAGATGATCTCAGTGTTCTCCTATATTCACGGACAGTTACAAGATCAGTCAAATACAGTGGGGCAAGACCATTGAGTGCTTTAAAAGTGAATAATAAAATTTTGAATTTAATTCTAAAATCAATTGGAAGCCAATGGAGAGAAAATAAAACAGGGGTTATGTGTTCACGTCTGGAGGTGTTGGTTAAAAGTCTAGCTGCAGCATTTTGGACCAATTGAAGGCGTCTAATGGAGGATTGGGAGATTCCCGCATACAGGGAATTACAGTAGTCTAGCCTTGAGGTGATAAAAGCATGAATGGCCTTTTCTAAATCAAAACGATTTAAAAAAGGTTTAACTTTGTATAAAAGACGTAATTGATAAAAACAGGCCTTGACTACAGACGCTATTTGTTTATCAAATTTTAAGTCCTTGTCAAATGTCACCCCCAAGTTTTTAACTGTTGGTCTGCATTTGGAAGTTAGAGCTCCAAAGTTACAGGGAGCATCATCACCGAAGAAGATGCATTCTGTCTTTCCTTCGTTTAAAAACAAAAAATTACGGTGAAGCCACTGTTTAATGTCGACAATACAATCAGCGTAGGGAGATATGCACCACCCATGGCCTTATTAAAAGACTATTGAAAGATTATTTAAAGACTATTGAAAGATTATTTAAAGACTATTGAAAGATTATTTAAAGAATATTGAAAGATTATTTAAAGACTATTGAAAGATTATTTAAAGACTATTGAAAGATTATTTAAAGACTATTGAAAGATTATTAAAGACTATTGAAAGACCGTTCAGTTCAGCAGGACAGATTCTCTCTCCCAAAAGAGCCAGACTGAAACTTTGAAAACCAACTTCTTCTGAACTTGAACAAGAAATTCTTGCTGCAATATTAAAATGTGTCAGTTCATGGGATGTTAGGAGACAAGAGATGTCTCCAAATGTCTCGACACTCAGGTCCAAGTTTTGAAAATGGTATCAGGAAGTTAAAATATTGTTCACTATTGACCCATTACAAGGTTGACTAGACAGTATTTTAACTAGAGTTGATGACAAACTAGAGTTGAAATGATCAGAGCCTGTTCCTTTCTCAGGTCTAAGGCTCCTTTTTTCATCAGACAACTTTTACTGAAATGTTTTTACTGCAGTTAATGACACATTGGTTTTACTTACTTTGTGTTAAATAAAAAATGTCAAAGGTATAATCATTCCTCTTTCTTATTTTGCTTAATGACATTTACCTCTGCAGGTCATCCATGAAATTCCGACGCACAGAATCACAAGTCCAAGTGTGAACGGTGTCCCTCCCTGCGCTCTAACGATCTAGTCCTCCTGTCAGTTCCTCCGGTCAGAACTGAACTAGGAAAAAGAGCGTTCAGCTTTGCCGTCCCCTCAGCCTGGAACAACTTACAGAAAGATCTGAGACTATCAACACTCATCTCTCCTAGATCCTTCATGTCAACCGTATTAGATAATGTCATCAAGAAACTTGACCATTGCAGATGTTTCTAAACATTACTTATCCAATACTGTACACATGTCATTGTTGACTTTTAACTGTATCTACCGGTACTCAACCGATGTCTGTCTGCTTGTTATATATATAATGCCTAGCTCTTATCCTGATGGTTTTGAACTGTCAACATCTATTTATTGTAATTGTAGCTTTCTTTCTTTATTTTTTTGATAAATGCAAAAGCCTATTGTCAATTACCATGTGACGTGTGCTGCTGACCACTTGACCAGGTCACCCTTGTAAAAGAGATATCGATCTCTAACGGGCTCTACCTGGTAAAATAAAGGTGATTGATTGATTGAAACACAATAAAAACATGTACTGTATTATCTGCAGTATTGTTCACCAGTTTAGGGGAGTACTTCTGACTCACGTTAAAGCCTGGTTTATACTCGAAGAGAAGTGCTGAAATTTTGTCTATGTTGTCTTGTGTGATGAAAAATTAGTCGTTCTCTTCTTGCTTTCTCCACTGAGACCCCGTCTCGTGCTTGGTCCCATCAGAGCTTGTTTCTTGCAGGGTATGGGCCAAGTATTGTGTGATTGGTCAGAACTTCGTAGGCGTGTTTATGAGAAGTGGCTGCAGTACTCTTTATTTCTGGACAAAGCTGTAAAGTACATCCATCTTTGCAAATGTTCCAGCTAAACCTTTATAGTAAAAAGAAACTCGTGGAAGGCTGTGCTGACCAGGAAGGAGTGCACATCTGCTGGGAAGCACAGGTCCAGTACCCTCGACTCAAACGGTGGCGGTCTATACATGACAAATTTACAAAATAGCAACGCTCCGTTAACAGAAATACCAGGTATTCCTCCTCCAACATCACCTGAAAATAGTCATCCACTCTACCAACCATGTGTGTGACGTGCTACAGTGGGAGGACTTAAAGTGTGGCTGACATTTTTTACCATGCATAAAATTGCTCAAAATGTATATCTTTTATCATTTAAATATGTTCGTTTTGCTAACAAAATGATAAATCAATTTAATTTTGCTTTAAGTGATTTTAAACTTCACGCCATGTTTATTCACGGGAAATCCGATTACCGGTACACACGAATGCAACATCTGTGACGTAGTATCGGGCAGAGGCAGTCTGCGTCTTTCTGGAGATCGCCTGCCTCGGAGCCCCCTCACTTCCTGAAAAGGTAAAACTCAAATAAATACGGGTGCAGACCTAAATTAGAACCTGCCGTTTCTTGTTCATCTAACTTTCTGCTTCCCAAACTGAAGACAAATCGCTCAAATCTTCACTTAGATTGCTAAATTTGTCGGGTTTTAAATTGTCCGCTATTAGAGACGTAGCCCTCTGCCCGATTTTACGTCACAGATATTGCATTCGTGTGTAATCGGATTTCCCGTGAATAAACACGGCGCGAAGTTTAAAATCACATTTAAAGCAAAATTTAATTGATTTATCATTTTGATTGCAAAAATGAACATATTTAAATGATATATATTGAACAATTTTATGCATACCGGTAGTAAAAAAATCATGTCAGCCACACTTTAAAATGAGTTATCCCCTAGAGTATAAACTGTCCATACGGAAAAGATCGGCTTTAGGCAGTCGTTCGATGGGACAGGAAGATCAGCACTGCTTTGTCATAACACACCTGACAGACGCATCATGTGATCCTTACATGACACACCTGTCAAGAATGACATCCCTGCATATTTAGTTAGTTAAACTTCTATACAAAGCTTTAGGCCAAGATGGTGCAGTGGCAAGGGAACTGGACTTGTGATCCAAAGGACCCAGGTTCGAGTTCGATCCCCGGCCACTACACACCTTGGGGTGTCTATGAGTGCACACCTATTTTCCCAGCTCCCCGGGCGCTGACAACGGCTGCTCACTGCACCACCTGGTGGTGGTTGGGTTAAATGCAGAGACCAATTTCGTCTGTCAAGTATGGGAAACATACACAGATGACAAGAATGTGAAATTTATTTATTTATTTTTATTTAAATCATTCCAACAGTAACATTTTTAGAAAGTTTTTTTTTACCAAGGTTGACCAGAAAAAGGGAGGGGGTCGATTCTTAAATACAGCACGAGTCAAAGTAATTGAACTCTCCTGGCTCAGTCTCACTGACCTTTTAAAAGTCATTAAGGAGGTCAATTACAGTACAGCGAGGAAAGTCACAACCAGCTCTTCGGAGGTGAAGGTGCGTCCAAACTTAATTACACCTGACCACTCAAGGTTTTCCATTTGTAAAATTAAAAATATATACAGTACAGGTAACCCCCGACCTACGACCCCATCGACCTGCGAACCACGGGACTTACGAACATATCATATTTAATAAAAATATGAATTAAAAAAAAAATATATATATATATATATTTTTTTTTTTTTTGTGTTTAAATGTTCTTAATTTCATGTGTACATCACTTTGTTGCAGCTCTGGTTGTTTTAAAGGCTTTATAAATAATAATTATGATAAAAAAGATCATTTCTGATCATTTTTGAGCAATTTTTGAGCAATTTTGGGAAACAGGAAGTAGGTCTTCAGTTTACACGGTCACAAATTAATGTAGAACACCGGACGCTATTTAAGGTTCAGTCACTGGGGTCTCCGGTCACAAATTAATGTAGAACACCGGACCGGACGCCATCTTAGGTTAGCTGCCGAGAGCTGGACGAAGACTGGTGACCAGGATGGCTTCATATGGATTAATTACTAGCTGGAAACGTCTCTGTGAACTTTGTGGATGTCTCAGGCAGCGGATTTATCGCCGATCGTGCCAGGCCGCCGTGCGAACACCTCCGGCCGGCCTGGCTACACCTCCGGCCTGGCTAGCTCCAGAGCTAACACTGGAGCTAACACGGGAGCCGGCCTTTTGAACACTGGTGACCAGGATCGCATCATGTGGATTAATTACTAGCTGGAATAGCTCTGTGGACGTCTCAGGCTGGAGCAGCGGCTGGAGCAGCAGCTGCAGATTGATCGCGCCGCCGCTCCAACACTAGCTCATGGCTTGGCTAGCAGAAGCTAGCCAGCTAGCTAACACAGGCCTGGAGCAGCTGCGGTGGCTTGCCGGCCCCCGCGCTGCTCGGCCCGAAAACAATCAACGCATGGCAACCTAAGATGTCGGCTTTGACCATCTCAAAGTAAGAAAATATATTTTTATTTATTCTGTAAATGTGAATAGCAATGTTTAACATTACAGTACACTACTTTACATGCTTAAATGTGTGCGCGCGCTCCGTTAGCATGATAAATAAAGGTTGAATGAATGAATGAATGAATAATTTTTTTTTTTAAATATAATTTTCACCCCCTACCTACGAACGGATCGAGCTGCGAACGGTTCTTAGGTCCCAAACTCGTACGTAGGTCGGGGGTTCCCTGTATATATATTGCACTGGGCAATACTTGAAAGTCAACGCCAAGCAGCCTGAATTTGAAGGAAAACCCTTCAGAAATGTGAACCCAAAGACCAGAAGTGGAGCTACGGAAGGTTAATGCTTTTTATAGCAGTATTTGAGGCAAGTGAAAACAAAATGAAGAGCAAATACTGAAATTTATGAGAATTTTATTATTTTTAAAAAGTTGCCTTTATCATTCAAATAAAACCTGTGCTAGTCTCGCTTCATTTACAAGTCAAAAAACATTCAAAAGCAAACGGGCCTTTTACAATCAGGTGAACCAAACTTTTAATTCCATTTAAAGGTTCTGCTTCGACAACGTGCACCTGCGGGAGTAAGGCGGTATAAAAACAAAAACAATAAAACATTCATTCACGCAAAAGTCATTGCCGTGATCTGACGGAACGCACCGTTCTCCACGACATTTAAGGTTTCACATTCCTTACAGTGACGCGAGCTCGTACCGTCAAACAGCATCGCAGCTATAGACCCCGCGTGGCGTCTCTAATCAAGCCCAGGTGTGCTTACTGCTCAACATTCAATGCACCTGGGAACGCAGATGCATCTTAAAGTGGCTAGTGGCTTTAACAGAGGTGTACCCACAGGAAGTCCCACTCAAACACGAGGAACAGTCTTACATTCATTTACAAAAGAAAAAAAAATACATTTTAAAATTGTGCTTGAGCAACAATTGCCCTTAAAGTGAGCCTTCAACAAACAGGATGATCAAAAACGACTTTCAGAGACCATCAAGCCGAATCCTGAAACAATGAGCTCATTTACAGGTTTCACTTTACTTCCCGAGCCAACAGGCTAACAGCTGAACTTTAGTACAAAAACACCGGAGATAAATGTGGCACCGCTTGGGCGCCATGTTTAGGCTTAAGTGTATCAGCCCACAGGTAGCTGGACCACCCGTCAACAGTTCAGCACTCCTCGATCACGGTACCAGCCGAGGAGGAGTACAGTTTTTTCTTGACCAGTCTGTAGCCTGGACTCAGTTTCACGACATGTTTGAACGCCGGCGCGAAGCAGGAGCCTATAAACAGGAAGTCCCGCAAGCTGGGCCACGCCGCGCTGTCCTGCTTGAACACCAGCGTGAGCTCGAACGTGGGCACCACCGAGGCGTCGTAGGCGATGCGCTCCAGCTGCTTCCAGCCCTTTTCCTGCTCCAGGTGGACGTAGAGGACGCAGCCGCGCAGGCCGCAGGGCTCGCAGGACGCCAGCCGCACAACTTCGCGGGCGACCCGCCGCGTCAGCTTCTCCGGTACCAGCACGGAGGAGCAGTGCAGCGTCGTCTTCTTGGCCCGCGACAGGCAGCTCTCAAACATCTGGGCCAGCTGGTGACACGTTCTGTCCTCCGTTACGTCCGCGGGCATCTGGGGTTCGGCCAAGCAGCGGTCCCAGAAATCCAACTCTGCGAAAACAAGTCGCAGGTTTTAGGGATCCAGCACCTTTTTATTGACAAAGAACATGCTTACAAAACAACACAAACAGGACTGTACACAAGATTTAAATCCCTCCTGGTTGAATCCTCTCCTTCCATGGAAGCAGACCATCACCTGCCACTAAAGGCGAAGGGAAGATTTAAGTTTGTCATTAAGGTGTTAGTTAAATATCTCTGAAAGAGTTTGATGAAACTTGCAGAAAGTCGTCACAAGATGCACATCAACAATCAGGGTGTATGCAGAAATTCTAGAGTTGAATTTAATACCTTTTAATACCTTTTTAATACCATCAAAATATTTTTTAATACCATCACGGCACCGAGCTGTAACCGTAGCGGCAACCTGTTGTACTTCAGTTTAGAGCAACTAATTGTAAAGTGATAGATTACTGTCATTTTCTTCCTAAACTTTGGTAGTAAATGTAGTTTTATAACAATTACTGGATACAGTACATCAATTTGCTTCTTGCCTCAATAAAAGCACTGACCTATTTGTTATTTAAATCTAACCCAAGAGAAAAAGTTTAATTGTTCCCACACATAACATATCTCTAATGGCAAACAAAAAACTGTAAACTTGAAAACAGAACAGTTTAGTTAAAATAATTCAACACTGAACACATGCATAATTCAAAAAGAGAGGGAGAAAAATAATAACTACTGTATTTTTCATCCTGTAAGTTGCAGTTTTTTGCATAATTTACATGCCTTGCAACTTATAGGACGAAGTGACATATTTATAGATTTTTTCCCCCCATATTTATAAACCATTTGACTGAAATATGGCCGTTTCCATTCATTCTGACTGAAAAAAAAAAACACTGCAGTTCCTGATGGCCCCATAGGGTATGGCATGCTGTTGGCTGTTGTATCATGTAATAGGAAAACGTGCCTTTAATGACAAATTAAAAAAAGTTCAAGACAAAAACAACTGGACTTTATTTATTATACTATTATACTATAATTTGTTTTTTTTATTGCACTTTTTAGAATTCACCATGTCCTAGATGACTGAGAATCTTCACTAGCTATTAATGACCCAATCGGCCTGCCATACTCTCCACACCGCTCTGCTCACTGCTTCAATCCAGCAGCCAGCTGCACCGCCCCGGCGAAATGCAGCTAATTCGACCATTAAAGTGCATTTATTAAGAAAATGATAGACTGTTTTCACCGCTGAGCGATCACGGTGCACAGGCAGCGACACTTTTTAAATTTTAAATAAAGCCGATTTAACCATTAAAGTACATTTATTAAGAAAACGTTATACTGAGACACACCTTTTGCTATAATTTCGAGCTAACAATTGTTTAGGTAAATTTCTTGTTAAATGTCGGAAGATAAAGTCTTGCTCTTCTTCTTCTTCTTCCATGAGGTTTAACGGCAGCTTACAACCTTTCTGTGTATTACCGCCATCTAATGGTCCCATCCCTAAACTACTTACAGTCTTCTACTTAGACCTGTCGACGTCAAGAAAAAAGTCTCGCTCCTCTTTCCCGTTTCTTTTTACAGACATGATACCAGCTGACGATGTGACGTCTTTGTTTTAGCTAAGGTCCTACTTGGAACATAAAATTAGAAAAGATAAATAAATTCACAGACCTTTTTTAAGACGCCAGAAAGGGAAAAATATAGTTGTGTAGGTTTAAAAAAATTTAACACCTCGTCAGATGACGTTTATTACTTTTTAATACTTTTTAATGGCCTTAATTTGTGTTAATTTCATTTACTACCTTTTACTACCTTTTACAACCCCGTGGATACCCTGACAATGGACCAACCTCATACAAGATGGCTGCCACAATTAAGTGATATTAGCAGTGGTGGGCACCAGACCGCTTGGGAGCGCTAAAGCGCTAATCCGCTGATAGCGGATCTAAACAATTTGATAGCGCTATAGCGGATTGACTAACTTTTATAATTCATAAGCGGATTTGCGCTATTTTTATTTAAAATGCAGTACCACTAATAACTATCTATCAGTAAAAACAAAAAAAGACAAGCGCTTTAGAAATAGCGGAACTAATTTTTGGATTAGCGGTGCCCACCACTGGATATTAGCACAAAAATGGCTATTTCTAGTCATAAATAGGTTTATACATAAATTAATCACATGATAAAAGAAAATAATCAACCTCATTTTCATTCATCAGCCTCATCTTTTCTTCATCTCTTTCTACTGAAGACACTGGATGACAAAAGGCTCAACTCGGTGCTCTTCTCTGACCCCTCCCTTTCTATTTAAAATCAATTTTAACCGTCCAAAATCGTGTTTTTGGATCATTAACAGCAGCTAAGCTATGAGCTAAGCTAACAGGCCGACCTCGAGGAAAAAAAAAACCTTCCGTCTTGTAAAAGCTCCAAAATTCAGTTGAAAACCCGTGCCTTGGTGCAAAAAGTTTCTCTCTGCAAAAAGAAGCAGAGAACTTGATTTTATTTAATTAAAAGATTTGTATGAAAAATGCTATGCTAAAGAGCTCAAACCACAGAGCATCCGCAATTTTGAGAACTGGAAAAAAAAAAGAAAAAAAAAAAGAGACAACCCGTGTCACGTCAAAATTTGTTTATAAATATGGAGGGAAAATCCATAAATATGTTGTT
>JBBPBX010057383.1:0-15829 GCA_038048925.1 Garcialebias charrua
CATCGACCTGAAGAAGGTTATTGTCAGGCTCAGGCTCCCATCGCTGCTGTACTCCTAATGCACATGCCAGCTGAGGTGAAGAGCTTTCGTTTCCTGTTGACATCAGTCATAAAAACTGACTTCAACTTCATGATTTGCTTTTATTAACACATTCGTTTTGTTTTGTCCTAGGATGCTTTCTGGGTTCTTGTCCAGATCTGTGAAAAATACCTTCCTGGATACTACAGCACAGGGCTGGTACGTCATAAAACAAATATGTCAGCATAACTTGTTTAGCGTGTCAATCATTATCTTTACTGAACCCATTAAATTCATGGAAAGGTTCATTAAAGGCAAGAAGCCATAACTTTGTTTAAAGTTTATGATTCAAAACTGTTTTCCTCCCACAAATTATAAAACGACATATTTTAAAGACAATCAATGTGGGTGGGAAAGGTGAAGCACCCACTCTGGGCCTTTGAGCAAGGCCATTAATCCCCCCGAGCACCCTAGATAGTGCTCTCTGCTCCGCACTGAGGGCTGTGGTAGCTCGGTGGTCTGTGATTGTGTCAGGAAGGGCATCCAGCGTAAAAAAATAAATAAATTGCTCTCTGCTCCGCACTGAGGGCTGTGGTAGCTCGGTGGTCTGTGATTGTGTCAGGAAGGGCATCCAGCGTAAAAAAATAAATAAATTGCCAGGTCTTTGCGAGTTAGTTTGCTTTGCTGTGGCAACACTAACCGAAAGAAGAACAAAAAGAATTGAAAATCAATTCAATGTACATGTTTTAAATAATAAATATCTAAATGTAATCCATCATCTTGATTTAATCTTTTTTAAAGTTCCAGTAAAGTTAGTGAGAGAAACGAGTTTAGAGTTGAAACATCCCAGTTATTCTGCGGTGTGGTATGTGTTACAAAAGTTGGTGTCAGACTTGTCAGGCGAGTATGTCTCTCACTTAATAAACTAACAGCATTGCAATGCTAGGTGCTGACAATGACACGATAATCAGATTAGGCAGAATGAGAGAAGTCTGGTTGTCTCTCTCTCTGCTCACTGCAGTTCTGCGTTGTTTCCACAGGAGGCGATCCAACTGGACGGGGAGATTCTGTACGCCCTGCTGCGTCGCGTGTCTCCTGTGGCTCACCGCCACCTACAGAAACACAAACTGGAGCCCATCATGTACATGACCGAGTGGTTCATGTGTGCTTTCTCGCGGACTCTGCCGTGGGCCTCGGTGCTGCGAGTCTGGGACATGTTCCTCTGTGAGGGTGAGGCGCCACTAACACAATTCACTTTGTGTGTGATGTTTTGATGAAGATGAAACACAATTTAAAGTGTTTTCTGCTGAGAATATGAATAAGACCAGCAAAGATTGTTTATTTTAACCATCAATTGGATTAAAAATGACTTTGAGCAGATGGAGAGAAGTTTTGTGCGACAGTGTTGGTTTAAAGGTATTGTGACATGATGTTGGAACTATGCATTAAGTGACACAACATATATATGTTGTATCATTCAACTATGTTCGTTTTTACAAGCAAAATGATAAATCAATGAAAATTGGTTTCAAAGTGATTTTAAACTTAGCGCCGTGTTTCGTCACGGGAAATCCGGGTACTTCCGCATGCAACGTCATGTGACGTTGGGACATGAAGTTAAGTCTGCGGCTGCTATTAGAACGCAGTATCGTTGTCTTCAAGATCGCCTTTTTTTGTATAACTTGAAAAATGCCGGTACGTTGTGTCGCATTTGGGTGTTCTAATATTGCCAGTGAACAAGTGAGCCTTTTCATTTTCCCAAAAGATGAAAAACTTTGTCCCCCTTGTTCCCTGAACGGTAAGGCTCAAATAAATATGCTGCAGACCGACAGTAGAACCAGCTGTTTCTTGTTCATCACTCGAACTAACTTCGGCTTCCCAAACAGAAGACAAATCGTGCAAATCTTCACTTAAATTGCTTAATTCCTCGGCTTCTATATTCTCTGCCATTGTTATTTACAATGTGCGTTCATTACGTTGCGTCATAAAAATGTGTCAGCGTTTGACCCCTCCTTTCTCCACCCGAAAACTGCGACGCACTGCAGAGCTACGTCATTAAAACTATTTTATTTAAAAAAAAAATACTTTTAAATATTAATTATTCGAAGCATCTGTGTACAAAGAATCAAATCTTGAGTAGCTCCTCTTTCTAAAGATGTCTATGTTTTAGCATATTGTCACAATACCTTTAAAACCACCACTGGTAAACATGCTGCACGTGCACAGCCGGTAAACATTTCCCTGTGTTTGCATAAAGCAGATGTGATGAACTAAATAAGATACTGACTGAGGTGATGGTTGAAGAAAACCTCTAAGATTATTTAATCTTTAACTACTGAAAATTTTAGCTCTGGTGTTTGAAATACTGGGGGAAAAAAGTGCATCCTGATGAAGGAGAAATTTCTCTTCTACACAGGTGAATAAAAAAAGAACAGTTCTACTTGTAGGTTGCTGAAAAGGAACTGGATGGTTAAACGAAGGTTTCACATCCTGATCTTATATTCCACTAAAACGGTGATTCTGTAAGAGCTGTCAACCATGATTAGAAACATATTTATACAGTTTTATGAAAGTATGCGCAAGTAAAGTTCTGTCACATTAGGGGCCTTGTGGACCCATTCTTATTTTAACATTATGTCCAGGTTGTATGAATACCAATTCTGGAGTGCGTCTTTGTGCGATGGACAAAAAAGATTCTAGTTATTGATGTAAAGCCAGTTCTAATAGAATATGTGTTGCTTTTTTATGATAAATTATATAAAGTCAAACGTATTCACCATAAAAAGTAGGTCCAAAAAGACATGGATGGCTTTTTATTTTTTAGTTGAAATGTTCAAGTACAGTATTGTTCTATCGCCGGTCTTAGTTGTCGGCTGTCAAAGTATAACAATCTGTCCATGCATTGCAACGTAGCAACTAAGAAATGGCTTCAATAGAATTTTATTTCTTACAAGCTGGATTCCAAAAAAGTTGGGACACTAAACAAATTGTGAATAAAAACTGAATGCAATGATGTGGAGATGGCAGATGTCAATATTTTATTCATAATAGAACATAGATGACAGATCAAAAGTTTAATCTGAGTAAATGTAACATTTTAAAGGAAAAATATGTTGATTCAAAATTTCACAGTGTCAACAAATCCCAAAAAAGTTGGGACAAGTAGCAATAAGTGGCTGGAAAAAGGAAATTGAGCATATAACGAACAGCTGGAAGACCAATTAACACTAATTAGGTCAATTGACAACATAAAAGAGCTTCTCAGAGTGTCAGTGTCTCTCAGAAGCCAAGATGGTAAGAGGATCACCAATTCCACCATTGTTGTGCAGAAAGATAGTGCAACAATACCAGAATGGTGTTACCCAGCGTAAAATAGCAAAGACTTTTAAGTTATCATCATCAACCGTGCATAACATCATCAAAAGATTCAGAGAATCTGGAACAATCGCTGTGCGTAAGGGTCAAGGCCATAAAACTCTACTGGATGCTCGTGATCTCCGGGCCCTTAAACGTCACTGCACCTCAAACAGGAATGCCACTGTCAAGGAAATAACAGAATGGGCTCAGGAATACTTCCAGAAAGCATTGTCAGTGAACACAATCCACCGTGCCATCCGCCGTTGCCAGCTGAAACTCTACAGTGCAAAGAGGAAGCCATTTCTAAGCAAGCTCCACAAGCTCAGACGTTTGCACTGGGCCAGGGGTCATTTAAAATGGAGTGTGGCAAAATGGAAGACTGTTCTGTGGTCAGATGAGTCACGATTTGAAGTTCTTTATGGAACACTGGGACGCCATGTCATCCGGACCAGAGAGGACAAGGATAGCCCAAGTTGTTATCAACGCTCCGTTCAGAAGCCTGCATCACTGATGGTATGGGGTTGCATGAGCGCTTGTGGCATGGGCAGCTTGCATGTCTGGAAAGGCACCATTAATGCAGAGAACTATGTTCAGGTTCTAGAACAACATATGCTCCCATCTAGACGTCATCTCTTTCAGGGAAGACCCTGCATTTTTCAACAAGATAATGCCAGACCACATTCTGCAGCAATCACAACATCATGGCTACGTAGGAGAAGGATCCGGGTACTGAAATGTCCAGCCTGCAGTCCAGATCTTTCACCTATAGAGAACATTTGGTGCATCATAAAGAGGAAGGTGCGACAAAGAAGGCCCAAGACGATTGAACAGTTAGAGGCCTGTATTAGACATGAATGGGAGAGCATTCCTATTTCTAAACTTGAGAAACTGGTCTCCTCTGTCCCCAGACGTCTGTTGAGTGTTGTAAGAAGAAGGGGGGATGCCACACAGTGGTAAAAATGGACTTGTCCCAACTTTTTGGGATTTGTTGACGCCATGAAATTTTGAAACAACATATTTTTCCCTTAAAATGATACATTCTCTCAGTTTAAACTTTTGATCTGTGATTTGTGTTCTATTCTGAATAAAATATTAGATGTTGGCACCTCCACATCATTGCATTCAGTTTTTATTCACAATTTGTTTAATGTCCCAACTTATTTGGAATCCGGTTTGTACACCGGTGAATAATAACAAAAAAAAACAGTTCTACTTGTAGGTTGCTGAAAAGGAACTGGCTGTTTAAATGAAGGTTTTTTGCAACAAGATCACACATCCTGATATTCCACTAAAACTGTGATTCTGTAAGAGCTGTCAACCTTGATTAGAAACATTATTTATACAGTTTTATGAAAGTATGCACAAGAAAAGTTCTGTCACATGAGTGGCCTTGTGGACCCATTCTTATTTTAACATTATGTTCACGTTGTATTAATGCCAATTCTGGAGTGCGTCTTTGTGCGATGGACAAAAAAGATTCTAGTTATTGATGCATTCTAATTGAATGTGTTGCTTTTTTGGGGGCTAAATTATATAAAGTCAAACGTATTCACCATAAAAAGTAGGTCCAAAAAGACATGGATGGCTTTTTATTTTTTTGTTGAAATGTTCAAGTATTGTTCTATCACCGGTTTTAGTTGCCGGCTGTCAAAGTATAAAAATCTGTCCATGCATTGCAACGTAGCAACTAAGAAATGGCTTCAGTATAATTTTATTTCTTAGTTTCAATTAAAGAATACATTTTGGGACAATGAATACACAGCATGATTCATAGTTAAATATTGATTCACGTAACCTCATCATAGTTCCACGTATTATAATCAACCCAGTTAATAAAGATTACTACATCGCGTCACGCTTTTCTTCACATAAGCAGCATGTTTTTTTTTCATGTGCTGTTCTCAGGAGTGAAGATCCTCTTCAGAGTGGGCCTGGTTCTCCTGAAATTCGTGTTGGGAACCCAAGAGAAGCTGAAGTCCTGCCAAGGTTTTTACGAGACAATGCAGCTGCTCCGAGCCATTCAGCCGCAATACACGCACGAAGCCTTTCTGGTGCACGAGGTACAGTTATGCTCTGTTGTAATCCTACTATCAGTCGAACTACTTTGACCCTGCACCTCGTGCTCATCCGTCTGCTCTTCTGGATCCAGAATCTGAGAATCTTCACCAGCATTCTGGATCCAGATCCTTCTCGAGTGGCTGTAAAATGTTGTAAACTTACATCTTGGTCTTGTGTTTCAGATTATAGAGTTACCAGTGTCTGAGAAAGACATTGAGAAGGAGCACCAAGCTCAGCTGCGGCGCTGGAAGGAGGCTCACGGAGATCTCCACAGTAAATCCCCTCCGAGGATGCACGGAGCTAGAGCCATCATGACGGCCGAGCCACCCAGCCGCCAGGAGCTGAGGCAGAATCCTACCATCATCGTGAAGTCTCCCCTGGCGTCCCAGCCAGACGAGGTGCTCACAGACAAACCCAGGGGGAGAAGAAGCACTAAAAAGCAAAATGGACACACAGAGATCCTCCCTCCTAATAAAGTGTTTAATCCTTACGCTCCTTCCAATGACGCGTCCCAACTTCTCAAACACACGATCGTACAGGGGTCCAAAGAGAGTCTGAGCAACTCTGAGCATGATACGTTCCTGTAGCGGCGCACGTTTTCCACCACTTTACCAACAGACAGTACAGCTCGACGTTAGCAGTAACACGTGACGTATTAAACACTTCATGTTATAAAAAATGAATGTTTTTATAATCACAATCCTCCAAATGTCTCTAAATCTATTGCAAAGCTGTCTGCAGACATCACTGTTCAGACTGCTTAGGTGCTGAGATGAGGCAAACCCATTTGAATGATTGAGACTGCTGGTTCCTGCACCCTTTAATACAGATCATTAGACTTGTATATATATATATATATATATATACAGTATATATATATTTTTACATTTAAATTGTAACATGTCAGTGGCTGCGTTTACACACGCAGCACCCCCACCAGAGTTTTTATGGCTTTTTTGCGACACGCCGCTGCATAGAGTCAGCAATGTGGAGTCGCATGGAAGCAGGAATACGATGGAAACTTCCAATCTGCAACATTTTTTAGACGCCATGATCTATTCATTTTAAAGTAAAGTCAATATGAGTATTGTACAGTACGTGTAACCTGTGAGGATTTACTTTTATGATCTGACGCCAGTTTTATTTAGATATTTAATTAAATGTTCCGGCTGCTGTTTACTTCATATAGATGGTGCCAAGTTACTCTAGAGTTTTATCATTAATGGGATGTTTTTCCTACATTAGTCACTACATTGCCAACAAGATCTGAGTTTATCTTGTTTTAGTTTCAGTCGTGCTGCTTTTCTTCATCTGTCTTTACTCTCTGTGATGGGGGAGTCCTGACATTATCCTTGAGCCTCGTCAGAGCAGCTGTAGACATCTTGAGTGACCTTCAAATGAAGGAACAAAGTGCAGGAGCATTTTGTGGCAACCAACCAAAGATTTTTATTCCATATGCTTTTATAGTATATTCAAGTAATATCCTATTTTAAATATTTTTGTATGTGTAAAATAGTTTATATTTATGCTGAGAATGAAATATGGTTAATTTTTTTGGAGGGTGGAGAAGTAATAAAAGGGTTTTGGTTCCTTTTGAATTAGAAATATTGAGTTTAAATAAAATTTTGTTAAAAAAAAAGACAAAACAGAAATGTTAAACCGTGTGAGTAAAAAAAGATGAAAGTCCGATAATAAACCATAAACATTTGAAAAAAGCCCAAAATTCTTTATTTTTTTATTTTTGGGGGGTGGGTGGGTGTCCTTGTGATGACAAAGGAAGGAAATTGTATGAAGTCCTAGTCGACATTTATTTATGAAAGTTTCTTCATTAGCCATTAAATTTGATGTAACCAGATTATTTGAAGTATTTTTGTTAAATGAATGTATCTGAATATTTTATTATGGAAAGAATAAGGGTATGTGTTGGTTATAAAAGTGGAATTTTTTAAGTAAAAGTTGTGAATGTATTTTTTTAAAGTACAATTACGCTTAAAGTATTTACTTTTTGATTTTTGTTAACGGATTCATTCAATAAAAACGAGTTTATCTATTAAATTCCTACTAATATATTTACTGATTTGTGTCAGAAAAAACAATGTGGTTTCTTATATAAACATTTTTAAGCTTATTAATTATTAAGTCAGTGAAATGCTTCTTGTTGTGTAAAATATATTGAATATATAGTTTTGAAATTAGATCTATTATTTTTTTCGTTTCCTTACAGGAAGTCTTCTATTGTCCATCTCGGCTGAACCTTATAGTTTTTTAATTGTCTTGTATTTATTGGTTGTCGTAGAGCAGGGGTCTGCATTCCTGCAGCTCTGAGGCCACATGCAGCTCAGTCCCTCATCTTGAAGCTTTGACTGAAAAATAACATGACATTTTTTTTTTTTTTTTTTTACACAACAGGAAAGACTACTTTTAACTGATTTTCTGTCCATTTTCTGCAAATATGTGATGGACACTAATTGAAAGAGCAAAATATATTGATTAGATAGCTATTTCATTTATCCAACTTCCAGCCTTAAAGGGTGAGCCGTCTCTCAAGTCCACCAAAACTTATTTGGACTATTTTTAGGACAAGTTGCTTAGAAGAAACAGTGAATCAGTTTGATAACAATTTTCCTTCTTTACATAAATATGATATTTTGTCCTAAAATGTAAAAATAGAATAAATACCACAATTCATTGTATGTATTTTGTTTTATAATGTCACCTTCACCAGCCAGAAAAGGCCCCCTCCAACAAACTCAAAGTGGCCCATGAGCCACCAGTTGATAACCACATCTTTTTAGTCGTTTTGTGGCTCTGAGTACATTTTATTTACTGTAGTGTTCAAAAAGGTAGCAGACCTACCCTGGAGGCTTGGTTTTCATTTGGTTGCAGTTCTCCACTTCACCACTAGATGTCACCAAATCTTACACATTGCTTCATTACAGAAAAGATTTAGGGAGCCAGGTGTTTGTAAAACTGCAGCTTTTTCACAAGACTTTATTTCTGATTTTTATTTTTTGCTTAAAAAAAAACAGATTTTTCCACACGTGTATGGTGTTTGTTTTTTAACCAGATTTCTTTTGAGACTAAACCTTTTTTCAAATTCATATGGCAACATACTTTTTTGGGGGTGTTTTGTGGGTAAAAGTAGAAATAAGAGTGGTGAAAAGGTGCAGTACAGATAAGAATGAACAGGCAGCGTTTGAATAGACCCTGTGTTGTCATTCAACACCTGCCCTCCCTCACTTCTGCTGCATCACACTTCCTTGGACACCTGTTTCTCCAGCTCTTTCAGCTCTTGGAGGAATTTGCATCTCAAACAGGATAAATTCCCACAGCACCGCCTAAAGCTCCTTACGCAGCTCTCGGCCTCTGCTCTCTGAATGGAGTCCTCTACGCACATAAGGCCTTCTTTTTCTGCCTGCCCCAGCAAGATTCAGCTGCGGTCCGAACACAAGACAGCCAAAAACGTTCTACTTTAGTTTTTAAGTATAATGTCGTCAGGGACGTTCCAGTTCTGCAGAGCTTGTTTTGATAATAAATTATGATTTTTTTTGTCTCGATGGTTTGACACATTAGAGACATTTCCCTTCCACCAGACTGAAGGGATGGATTTTAATTTAGCACACCCAGCAGTCAGATGAGATTCCTCTTGTCACATAGCTTTAAGTCTTCATTGTTGCCTTTTTCTATTCCTGTAAAGAGAAGAATGTCTTCTCAGAGGACGTCTATCATTGTCTCCAATCATCATCTCTCTTGTGTCGCACTTCCTAGACCCTTCTTATCCCAACCCCACTCTTCGCCTCAGTCCCAACCAATCCTGCCTCCCAACCTGTCTACTCTTCTAGTGCTCAGTGACACCGACTAAACCCCTAAGACCCAAGGGGGGTTAGTGGGAGACTGTCTTTATGGCTAATCTGCAGAGAAGGGGGAGGAGATGTGACCCAGACGTGCCCTCAAAACCACGTTCAGAACTGAGCTGAGCAGAGTTTGTATCTCTGGGAATAAAACGTGTTGCATGTTGTGTACAAGAACATCATAAAAGCCTCAAGAGCGTTGACTTCATTTGTGAACAGTATGAGATGTACCAATAAATATACTCTTGTGATAATTTTAGAACTTGCCTATAGAATGGTTCTCCCTCTTTTTTCCTTTCAGACCATTTGGTATTAAACTCTTCAAACAGAGGAGGAGGTCTCAGATTTCATCTTTCTGAAACCTACAACGGAGCATTAATCCTGTTTGCTGAGTCTTTAAGTCATTTGAGACATTTAGCTGAAGGTTTTTAATGATGTTGAAGTTTTGGATGGTTAGGATCACTGTGCCGCACTTTACTTAGACCTATCTAAAGCTTTTGACACTGTGAGCCACGACATCTTATGTAAGCTCTCAGAAATTGATTTCTCAGATCACACCATTGTTCTCTATCTTTCAGATCGGAGGCAATGTGTTCAACATAATGGCACTTCTTCCAGTTATCTAATTGTTAACAATGGTGTACCACAAGGTTCATTCTTAGGACCCGCTTTCTTCACAATCTACATAAATAATGTAGGTCTTGGTATTGGTATTGTAAAGCGCTTTGGGGCTCCTCACAGGGGGCTAGAAAGCGCTATATAAATAAGCTCCATTTACCATTTACCATTTACCAGGTCAGATCATCCCTGATGCATCCTTACATTTCTATGCTGATGATACAGTTGTTTACTGTTGAGCTAAAACAGTTGCTAAGGCTTTCCAGCTTTTGCAATCTGCTTTTGACATCATCCAGTCAGATTTGTTCCATCTCAAACTTGTACTAAATGTTGACAAAACCAAAGGGATGTTGTTTTCAAACAGGAAGTCGGTCCCAGCAGTCTGTCCTTCTATTTTATCTTCTAATGGTGTTCGTATTGAGTTTGTCGACTCTTACAAATACAGTACTTTGGTATTTTGGTCGATTCGCATCTCTCTTACCGTAAGCCCCATGTCGAAAGATTGGTAAAGAAACTGAAAGTTAAACTGGGTTTCTTTTTCAGAAATAGATGCTGCCTAACTGAATGCTAGGAAACGCCTTGTAACTGCGACTTTCCTTCTCTACGGTGACATTATTTACATGAACTCTCCTACAAGCACCCTGCAGATGTTGGACACTGCCAATCATGGTGCGCTAAGATTCATAACTGGCTGAAACTATCGTATCCACCATTGCACCCTGTATTCACTTATGGTCATAATTAACTTAATGCAGTCTTTCTCACTGGTACATTTTAATCTTTAAATCACTTCTTGGTCTGTTGCCTTCTTACATCTCCTCCTACATGTCCCTGTGTGAGTGCAGCTACAGCGTGCGCTCTAAGGACATGATTACCTGCAGTGTTCCCGTTTTGAGGACTGTACTAGGCAAAATGTTATTCTCCTACTCCGCTCCTGTTTCCTGGAATATCTTGCAAAAAGATCTGAAGCTCTTGACCTTGTCCTCTCTAAGTGGCTTCAAACATCTGTTGAGTTCCTGGCAAAAACCAATGCAGACATGTTCCTGTTTTTAGTATTTAATATCGCTTCATAATGTCGCTGTTTTTATTTAGTTTTTAAATATAATTTTCTTCTATTTACTTTTTCAATGTATATGCTTTTTAATGATTGTCTACTATTGTCATCATTCTTTGTTAAAAACAGGTCTCTCTTGTAAATGAGTCCTCGGGGCTCATTGAGACAAACCTGTATAAATAAAGGTTGAATGAATTTTCACTAACACCTTCATGCATGTAACCAAAGCTACTGTTTTTTGAACCAGGCTAACAAAGACCCTAACGTCCTGATGCCAGCTCAATAATCCAGATAGATGAATCTAACAAGGTTAATTGAGGTCCTCTGGACAGATTCTTGTTTAAATGTTTCATCTTTTATCTAAAAGACTTCTTCTTGTGACTGAAGAAGTCTTTTGGATAAAAGAAGAAACATTTCAACAAGAAGAATCGTCCAGAGGACCTCAATTAACCACGTTAAAGACCCTAATGACTCTCCTCTATATGGGGTGTGTGTACGGAGGGTGTGTGTGTGTAGGGGGGTTTAATCTGCATCTGAATACATAATGGAAAATCTCAGAGTTTAATGAGCTTGGATCTAAATCTTTCCAACTGAAAATAGTCTTATGTTCATTTCACACACAGGCAAGGGGCTATGTTTGAGTTGAAGCTGAGCTCCAAGCAAGCTTGTGACCTAACTAAATTAGATCCAAGATGACCGCTTATAAAGTTCATCCATGACCTTTTAGCCTCAACAGACATATAGACACTTTCACAAAATAGACAAACAAACACCCCAAGTTTTAATCCAACAGCAGTTTGTTAAAACTTTCTGATTTGAGTTGTTTTTAGCACATATTGTTCAAATGTACCACAAAGAAAACAAAGACCAAAAAGTTTGTCAAATGCATATACAATGTGCAAAATAACAAATATGATACATTAAATTTGATGCTGAATAGACTATACTAGGACCAAAAAACTTTCATTAGGACAAACATGCATGCAGATTAAAAAGTACAGATACTGACAAAAGCACAAAAATGGCAACAGTGTTTGTGTACATACCTAACCCTAAAACTAACCATCACAGTACATATCTAACACTAAACCTAACATTACAGTACAACCCTAACTATAAACCTATTCAATACAGGACAAAACTAACCCTAAACCTAACCAGTAAAGAACATGGCTAATCCTAAACTGAACCATTACCAGTACAGTACATACCTAACCCTAAACCAAACCATTACCAGTACATACCTAACCCTAAACTGAACCATTACCAGTACATACCTAACCGTAATCCTAACCATTACAGTACAACCCTAACTATAAACCTATTCATTACAGGACAAAACTAACCCTAAACCTAACAAGTATAGTACATACCTAACCCTAAACTTATCCAGTAAAGAACATGGCTAACACTAAACCGAACCATTACCAGTACATACATAACCCTAAACCGAACCATTACAGTACAACCCCAACTATAAACCAATTCAATACAGGACAAAACTAACCCTAAACCCAACCATTACCAGTACATACCTCACCCTAAACCTAACCAGTATAGTACATGCCTAACCCTAAACCTATCCAGTGAAGTACATGGCTAACCCTAAACCGAACCATTACCAGTACATACCTAATCCTAAACCGAACCATTACCAGTACATACCTAACCCCTAAACCTAACCAGTATAGCACATACCTAACCCTAAACCTAACATTACAGTGCATACCTAACCCTATACAGTATATAACAATTTCAGTACATACCTAACTATAATCCTAACCATTACAGTACAACCCTAACTATAAACCTATTCAATACAGGGCAAAACTAACCCTAAACCTAACCCTAACCATTACTAGTACATACCTAACCCTAAACCCAACCATTACCAGTACATACCTAACCCTAAACCCAACCATTACCAGTACATACCTAACCCTAAACCCAACCATTACCAGTACATACCTAACCCTAAACCTAACCAGTATAGTACATACCTAACCCTAAACCTAACCAGTATAGTACATACCTAACCCTAAACCTATCCAGCAAAGTACATGGCTAACCCTAAACCAAACCATTGCAGTACATACCTAACCCTAAACCTAACCAGTATAGTACATACCTAAACCTATCCAGAAAAGTACATGGCTAACCCTAAACCAAACCATTACAGTGCATACCTAACCCTAAACCTAACCAGTATAGTACATACCTAACCCTAAACCTAACCAGTATAGTACATACCTAACCCTAAACCTATCCAGTAAAGGACATGGTTAACCCTAAACCGAACCATTACCAGTACATACCTAACCCTAAAACCGAACCATTGTTTTGATAAACTCACTGCAGAAGTGCATATCCATTATACAGGCCCTACAGTAACTAACTCCGCTGCCACCACACCTAAAAATACTCTTAACATTTTATTTTAGTTTTAGTAGTTCTACCGGTAGGACTGGAAAGCACCTTGCATGGTAGTCTGCCGCCACCGGTTTATGAATGTGTGTAGCATTCAATATATGTGTAGCACTTTGAGATTTTCAGTAATGAAAAGTGCGTTATAAATTGAATTATTATTATTATTATTAAAGGTTCAGTATGCAGTTTCTGTAGAACTGCAGCAGTTAGAAATATTTTCAACAGGCAAAGCATTCTGATCCCTCCCCCTCAGAGCCATATGTGGCTCTGCCCCCTTGTGGTCTGTTGAATTTCAAATTCAAGCTCTGTTTTTATTGGCTGATTCAAATTCAAGCTCTGTTTTTATTGGCTGGTTACAAACTCTGTTTTTATTGGCTGGAAAATGGCGGGTCACCTTTTCTTTTTAGAAATGCTTATTTACCACCTGGAGAAGCAAGGGGACAATATTTTTTTTAATTTTTTTTCAGAGATTACCTGGCTAACATCAGTCTGTCAGGAGGTAGTGACAGAGTGAAGAAATATGTTCATAAAAAAAGCTACATACTGCAGCTTTAATTATTATTATTATTACATCTGCAGCACATGCATAAAAAGTAACATGCAGGTAAGCAGATATCTTCCACGTGATGTCTGTTTATAAACTGAATCTGGTTTGGGGGGGTGTCGAGGTTAGTACAGTGAGGTGGATGATCTCAGAGCCATATGGGTGAAGCGTCTGGGAGATTATAGTCTGGCTTTGTGAGCGGTTGGAAGCTCCTCGAAAGCTTTCTGGTAAGAAGGACTGAGGGTCCCCCCAACCCCCATCATGCTCTCTATCCAGTGGGCCGATTAGAGGGTGCAAAGGTCAGAGGCTTGAAACGAAAAACTAACAAATAGGTAAACTTTGCTTAACTTAAGTTAAAATTTTCAGAACTAGGGTTACAGAAGGTGCATGCGATTTTGATATGTCATACAACTAAAGCTGTAGTTGTTTGTGTTGAAAGACAAAGAAAACGATCATAAAACATCCCAAACTTGAAGCATTAGAAGTTAACAGAACTCTAGCATCTGTAATAGTATTATAGATTTACATCTGTTTGGAAAAGGTCACTTCTTATTGTGAAAAATTAACCTTTTCTTTGTCTTAAGCAAGTGTCATTTTGATAAATGAAGGAAGACCGCTGTGTGGACACTGAGTGAGATCTTGTGCTCGTTCCCATTTGTGACCTTCCTAGGTTTGGTGGCAGCAGCATCGATGAAAAGTGTTAAGTAGCCGAGCTGCACGTGTGGGACAGGAAGCTGACTGGAAGGTGCCAAAGGTCAGACAGATGCTTGCTGTTTGGACAGTGGACAGGAAGTGTGTCCCGTTCGTTTATGGCTCGTGAACAGTAGCCACAGTCCTAATGAGCTCAGATCCGTCAGCTTGTCTGACACTCAGTTATGAATCGTAGTAGGAAAAGACGGTGTTCGTTGGGGATCTCCCTGATCGCCCTTTGTGAGAAACTCCCAGATGGGAACCTTGTGATTCATGCCAAGTTATTGTCCGAACTGCCGGTGAAAGGTACAACTAAACTTGACGTGGGTCACTGATGCGGCCGTGAATTGATTCAGCAGTTCTAATGTGAAGTTAAAGCAGCGTTACAAGTACTTTTTATGTCGGTGTAAAAGTAAAATCCAGTTTCTTTTTATCGTATTTTCTGGCGTGTAAGTCGCATCAGTCAAAAAAAGCATAATGAAGAGGAAAAAATATATACATAAGTTGCTTCGGCGTATAAATCGTATTTATTATGCGTCACCGCTGACCCGTTGTGTTTATTGTGCGTTTATTTAATGTTCAAAACAGCTTCATTTCGCCTGGGCGGCACGGCGTCATCCATCATGGCCGGAGCAGCTAGCTCTCCAGCGTTCCTCCGCCTGCACCAGCTGAGTGAAGCGAGAGCTCACGGGAGGACTCGCTGTTGCAGTTCTTAGAAATTTAAAGCGTCAGTCAAACGTTGTGTTTTGAATTTGGGGAAAAAAAGAAGAATATAAGCCGATTTGGCATATAAGTCACAGGACTGACAAATCTATGCAAAAAAAAACCTGCGACTTATATGCCAGAAAATACGGCAATTGGAAAAGGAAAAAAGCAACTTTGTTCCTCTAATCTGGAAGTTCAAGTTCAAGTTAGTTCAGTGTCAATTTGCACATTACATATTCTTTAAATCTATCAGGTTTTCTGTTTTGGAAAAAAATATTAAAAATACAAACAACAGCAGGGTGTTGTGTTTCCATCAGAGCTTATTGAAGAAAATAAAACTGCTGATGTCATTTGACTCGTGACTATAAACCCTTCGCCATCACTATAAACAGAAGGAAATAGATTTTTTGCTCAGAGTGAAATGTGTCTGAAAACAACAGCAAGTCTTTTGAGGTCAAAAGTAAAGGTCAACTTTATCGTCAAAACTGCAATATGTACAGGATACAC
>JBBPBX010057384.1:0-21084 GCA_038048925.1 Garcialebias charrua
TGTTATTCCTTAGAGGAAGTAAATGGTCTTCAGAAACATATTGAATATTGTAAATATGTTTGCTGACAAAAAAATCTAAGGACTGGCTGGATATGGACATGATGTTTGTGAAAAATATAATTGGTTATGTAACTAAGCCTTTCACATATATATGTAACCTGTCATTTTTATCTGTAGTTTTTCCTGATCGCATGAAAGTGGCTAAGGTGATACCTCTTTTTAAAAGTGGTTCCAAATCTGAGTTTAAAAATTACAGACCTATATCATTATTGCCACAGTTTTCAAAATACTTGGAGAAACTGTTTGCAATCAGGATGGATAAATTTGTTGAAAAATTTAATATTCTCACCATCAATCAATATGGATTCAGAACTGGAAATTCAACATCTATGGCTCTGATGGAGTTGATGGAATTAATAACTACAGCGGTTGATCATAAGCAGTATTGCATGGGTGTTTTTGTTGATTTAAAGAAAGCATTTGATAAGGTTGATCATAATATACTCCTTGACAAGTTACATAGATATGGTAATAGAGGACTGGCATTGAAATGGGTTTGTAGTTATTTGAGTGATAGGAAACAGTTTGTGCAAATGGATTAGGTGAAATCTGAGCTCAGCACTATAACATGTGGAGTTCCTCAGGGATCGATACTAGGACCAAAACTATTTATATTATATATAAATGATTTGGTACAGGTATCAGGACTCCTCAAGTGCTTTCTTTTTGCTGATGACACCACTTTTTTTGGTTGTGGTAACAATCTTGAACAAACTTTAAAATTAATGATGACGGAACTTGCAAAAATTCAGAATTAGTTTAAAGTTAATAAATTAACGTTGAATTTGGATAAAACTAGTTACATGATCTTTAGTAATAAAATAAATCAATTGATGTTCCATTTTTAATTGATGGATCTGAGATTCAGAGAGTTTCTGAAGCGAAGTTCTTAGGCATCATCATTGATGAAAAATTGTTAATTTTGTATAAAGCTCAAACTAATGCACTTCATAATAATAATAATAATAATGAATTCAATTTATAACGCACTTTTCATTAATGAAAATCTCAAAGTGCTACACGGTGCAACAGAAATTAAATGTCAATAAAACAAGTAATAAAACAAGTAAAATCAATAACAGTATCAACTAAGAACAAAAGTAGAATCATGAGGAGGTAGAGTATGCTCGGTTGAAAAGAAAGGTCTTCAAGCCGCTCTTAAAGTCAACCACAGACTGTGGGACCCTCAGACAGTCAGGAAGAGAGTTCCACAGGCGGGGGGCAGCCACACTGAAAGCCCGGTCTCCCATGGTCCTTAATTTGGTTCTCGGAATGTGAAGGAGATTACTGTTCTGTGACCGCAGCGACCGGGTGGATGAGTATGGAATAAGAATATCCTTCAGATAATCTGGTGAAGCTCCATGTAAGCATTGATGTGTAATGAGAGCAGTTTTGTACTGAATTCTGTAGGCGACAGGAAGCCAATGAAGGTTATGAAGAATGGGCGTAATATGTTCAAATTTACGAACTCGCAACAAGATCCTTGCAGCACTGTTTTGAATATATTGAAGTTTCTGAAGGTTTTTGCCAGGGATTCCAATAAACAGGGAGTTGCAGTAGTCGAGCCTGGAGGAGACAAAAGCATGGACGAGCTTCTCAGCATCGGAAAAAGTTAGGGATGGGCGAAGTCTAGAGATGTTTCGAAGATGGAAGAAGCAAGTTTTAAACAGAAGCTTAATGTGATTTTCAAATGTAAGATTGGAGTCCATTTTTATTCCAAGATTAGTAACAGAGGTGGAGAGGGGGATGTCTTGTCCAGAAAAGGAAAGTGTTGTTATAGTAGATGTCTGTACCTGGTGAGGGGTGCCAATCAGTATGGCCTCGGTCTTGGAGCAGTTTAATTGAAGAAAGTTCTGATTCATCCATGCCCTAATTGCCTCCAGGCAGGCAGAGAGGGCAGTGAGTGAAGATGGAGATGACAAGGTGGAAGATGAGGATGCTCCAGTCCTGATGTAAAGCTGTGTATCGTCGGCATAACAGTGAAAAGAAATGTTGAACTGATTAATAATTTGACCTAAAGGCAGCATGTAAAGGGAAAACAACAGGGGCCCCAGAACCGACCCCTGAGGGACACCACAGGAGACAGAGACTGTCTGGGACGTGGCGTTGCCAAGACTAACACATTCCAGCCTATTGGAGAGGAAAGATTTAAACCAGTCCAGGACGGTGTCACAGAGACCGACCTCCACATGAAGACGGTGGAGGAGGATACTATGGTCCACAGTGTCGAAGGCTGCAGTGAGGTCAAGGAGGACAAGGATGGAGGGAGAGCCAGTGTCAGCAGCCAAGAGGACATCATTAGTAACTCTCAGCAGTGCAGTCTCAGTACTGTGAGCTGCCCTGAATCCAGACTGGAACTTCTCATACAGGGAGTGTTGTTGTAAGTGATCCTGCAGCTGAGCAGCAACTGCTTTTTCCAGCACTTTAGACAGAAAAGGGAGGTGTGAAATTGGGCGGTAATTAGAAAAAATGTCGGGATCCAAATTAGATTTTTTCAGAAGAGGCCTAATGATGGCAGTTTTTAGAGGCAGTGGAACATGACCAGATTGAAGAGACTGATTTATTATTTGAGTGATAAGTGGGCCTATTGCAGAGTGATTGGATTTTATGAGAGACGAGGGGAAAGGATCCAGGGCGCAGGATGAAGGCTTCATTTTCTTGATGATGGCCTCCACCTCACTCTGAACAACTTCGTCAAAGCTGTTAAGGGTCCCAGAATGCAGACGGGTAGATGGCACACTGAGAACAGGGAGGTTGTGGAGCTGAGATCTGATAGTGTCAATTTTGGTTTTAAAAGATGAAAGAAACAGCTCGCATTTTTGAGCAGAGTCCTCAAGAGTTTGTTTAATGGGATTAAGCAGACGAGTTATTGTGGAGAAGAGCTGTTTAGAGTTTCCAGGGCAGGTGTTGATGATGTTAGAATAATATTTGGAGCGTGCTTCTTTAAGAGAATAGGCGTACGCTTTCTGATGTTCTTTGTACGCCTGCTTATGTACCGAGAGACCAGATGATTTTAGACGTCTCTCGATAGCACGGCCAGTTGCCTTCATCTTGCGCAGCTCATCAGTGTACCAAGGGGCTGAACGGGAGAAAGACACCAGTCTTGTTTTCAAGGGAGCATGTAGGTCCAGGAGCTCCCGAAGAGATTGGTTGTAGTAATCCACAGAGTCATCTGCAGATGAATGATTGACAGCGGTCATGGTGTGAAGATCAGCAGACAGAACATCAAGGGAAATGTTTTTAAGGTCACGGAACTGGATGGGTCGTTTTGGGTTTGAAGCAGGCGAAGATGAAGGCACTTCCAGGGAGATGACCCTGTGGTCTGAGACACCCAGGTCATATACAGATAAATTATTGATGAGTACAGTGTCAGTAATCACCAAATCCAGAGTATGCCCCCTGCTGTGCGTAGGGGCGTCAACATGTTGAGTGAGATTAAGAGAGTCCAAAAGAGACTTAAAATCCGTTGCCAGAGGTGAAGAGGAATTGTCCACGTGGATATTCAAGTCGCCAAGAAAAATAGTCTTCACAGGGGAGGTGCAGAAATAAGTGAAGAGGTCATGTATCTCTGAGTTAAATGAAACATGCGGTTTGGGAGGTCTATAAATTAATATAACATTCATCAGGAGTGGGGCTTTGAAGCTGAAAGCCAGACATTCAAAAGAAGAAAAATCCTGAGAAACCAGATGCGACAGCCCTAAACTACTGCGGTAGATTACAGCCAGACCACCACCGCGGCCAGTGCTGCGGGCTCTCTGCAGATAGCTGTATCCAGATGGACAAGCTTCATTTAAAGAACTGTACACATCCGGTCTATGCCAAGTTTCTGTGAGGCACATGAGGTCCAAATTCTTCTCCAAAATGTGATCATGAATTAGACATGATTTGTTTGAAAGTGATTGAACATTAAAAAGTTCTATTTTAATACTAGTTGGAGCAGATTGTTTTTGAAGAGGTTTAAGCAGACTGAAGTCCACTCCACGTTTTCCTTGCCACTTCGTGTGCTGTGGACTACAAAGGACCACAGACGCAGCGTTCTGATGACGTCGTCGAGGTGCGACACGTCTCTCAGACCAGACAGTAGCAATCGAGTCAGAGCCAGTTTGCCTAAAGTGAACTAATTTCTTTCGAGAGCTTCTATGGATGTAACGAGGTCTACGCAGAAGTCCCAGTTGTTTAATGGTCGAAATAGAAGGAGGAATGGAGCAGTTGTTAAATTCAAACAGCTGCGAAGCGGAGTAGGTCAACATTGTTGTCGATCCGGTGGAAGCTAGCATGGAGCTAGCCGCTAACAGCAGGCCCACGGCTCCAAGAAAGATATACAAGAAGCAGAAAGAGGTAATTTGAATGATCATTACCTCGAAGAGGAGCACAGGAGAAAATCCAAAACAGTCCAGAGGACCCAGGAGGGTGACAGAGGCAGCAGGTAAGCGAACAATAAATGCAGCTACGTGGTTTGTTAAGCTAAATTCGTTCTGGAGCTAGCGGGAGAAACAGCAAACAGCAAACAGCCCCCACTAATAAAATTACGGTTAAACTAGTAAAGTTTTCTATCTAATGAATCCAGCAACAAGTCAAATCTTGGCCTGGCTGCAGTCTCCTATCCTGAGCAAGCACTAGGCATCAGTGGAAAGGAAAAACTCCCTTTTAGAAGGAAGAAACCTCTAGCAGACCCAGACTCAGGACAAGCGGTCATCTGCTTTGACCGGCAACTTATAATGTTTGCAGAACCACAACGCAGTCAGAAAAGACAGTTGCTCTAAAACTTAATCACAGAAAGGAAAAAATGCCCGCGTGACGTCCGTTCACACAGGTGCTGTACACAGGCAAACGCCTGCCGCACTCTGCGTTCAAGAAAGGTAGAAATGTTCAAAGAAAGGTAGAAATGTCCGCGTCAGCTCGTACAGGTGCTGTACACAGGCCTAGGCCTGCCGCACTCTGCAATCGAGAAAGGTAGAAATGTCCAACAAGGCTCGGTGAAAAAAAAACAGCAGAAAGTAGTAAAAAAAGGCTTCAAAGAGCAAAAAGTATGAGGAGCAGCGGCAGCCAAGGTGTGCCCGCGTCCGCTTCCTCACAGGTGCTCTGTCACAGGTGCTCTGTCCATTATGTCCATTACATTATGCATTTAGACAATTAGGGCTTGGGTTAGAGTTGGAGTGGAGGGGAAACTGGTATAATGCCAGCCTTTGCTCCTTCTCTTTCCTTTTTAAGTACACTTTAGAACAACACTCACCAACAGTACATTTGGGGACGGGGGTGTGTGTATCGGGGTCTTGATTTGTTAATTTCAATTTTATTTATTTATGTATTTATTTATATATATATATATATATATATATATATATATATATATATATATATATATATTATTTATATATATATATATATATATATATATTATTTATTTATTTTTCTCTTACCCCCCTGGTTGCCTGGCGGACATTCTGGGGGTGGGCCGTCAGGGGTTGTGCTGGGGTGTGGGGGGGTTCGGGGCCTGCGGGTTTGCCGTGGGCGGGACTGGCAGTGCGCTCCCCCTGGGGCTGCTTGGGCTCGGGTGTCCTGTCCTGTCCTGTCGGCGGGGCGCGGGGTGGGCCGGATCTTGGATGTCTGCTACTCTCCACCCCAGAATGAATGGGCCTACCTCCTGGGTTTGGATGTGGGCTGCCCCATGTAGGGAGCAGGTACATGTCTTGGACCTGGGGGGTATAGAGTGTGCATCGGGATTATGAATGGAGCGTGTCGTTATTGTTTGTCTTTCTGTGACTGAGGGTGAGGATGAGGGTGGGTCTGAATGAGTGTGTCTGTGTATGAATGTTTAAGTGTCAGGCTGGGACTTGGACTACCCCCTCTCTGATACTTCTGAGGCTACCTAGTGTCGCGCTCCTGCCACGTGGCCCCCTGGTGGGTGTTCCTCTGCCTGCGGGCGTGCTTGGGACCCTCACTATCTGGGGCTGGGCGCTTGGGCGTTTGTCGGCTCGGCCTGGTGGCTGCCTGGTGGGGCTCGGGTCCTCTGGTCCTGTCGGGTCTGGACCTGAGGGATGGGCGTCCCCGGTGCCCGAGCATCGGTGTCCGGCCCTGGGGCTACATCGGTGCAGCGGGCTCCGGCGGGGGCCTGTGTATTTGTCGCTGTTGACCCCGGGGGGTCATTGTGTGTGGTCCCTGGTGGGGTTCGTCCGGTTCTTCCCCTTGGTCGGATCTGGGGAGTGGACGAGTGGCTCGTCCTGTTCGGGTGGTCCTGGGGACTCTGGGCTCGGGGTCCTTCCTGGGGTCTTGGGCTTTGATCGCCCTTTCGTCTGTCTCGGGCTTTGGGGGGACGGATCTCTGATGCTTCACAATCGCTACTAAATGTTCTATTGGAGGAACCTTATTCACTTATGCATGCTCACAACCACACACAAATGGATGTAGGGATGTATATGTAGATATATGTAGATGGGTATATAAATGAATATAAATATATATGTATGTATACTGTATATATATTTGTAGGTATGGGTATGTTTATATATAGAAATCTAATGCAAGGTCATGAATATTATCAGTCTTTATGCTTGTATGTTTCGTTGCTGTGTTCTGTCATGTGCTTTGCAGGATTGTGGACGGAGGTTTGGTGTGTTTGCCTTGTGCTCTTTTTGTGGATAATTGTTGTTTTGTTGTCTCACTTTCTCTTTTCTTTCTTTCTCTCTATTAAGAAAAAAAAATACATATTGGAGTGAGAGGATGGCTATAAGGTGTGAAGGGAGGCCATCTATAAATGGGAAAAAAAAAAAAGTGTGTCCACTTGCGTGCGTGACCAGTTTTTGGAAGTTGAAACGCTGTTCGGTGTGATCACACCATTAGACTGCTGGAGGACAAACTGACATCATTTCCTCACTCTGCTGCTGTCTTTACTTACTCTGCTCTACCTGTTTGTATTTATAATTATTTATATATTTAATGTTTTTATCTTTCCTCCTATAGAACGTACACCTGGACCTGCCATTCTGTGTTTGTCTGTTTCTACTTCCTGTCCTCTCAAACCCAGCCGGTCGAAGAAGATGGCCGCTCGTCCTGAGCCTGGTTCTGCTGGAGGTTTCTTCCTGTTAAAAGGGAGTTTTTCCTTTCCACTGTCTCCTTTGTGCTTGCTCAGGATGGGAGACTGATGAAGTGAAGATTCAACACAATCTGCTGCTTCCTTAGATAGAGAGCTATAGAAATAAACTGAATTGAATGAATCATTCTTCCAAATGTTTTCAGGTTAAAAAAAGAGTGGGCTTCAGACCAAAGAAAACTAACAATAAATTTTAAAAAATAAAATATTTTTCCTACAAAACATCCAAATCCAAACTCTGTGATGATATGAGATTACCAGTATATACAAGTCCTCTTGGCATAATGGAACTTGCCCACCTTTGGTATCAGATTGATGAAGGAAAGTTTAAGATCTTAGACTCTAAGATCTTAAACGAAGAAAAGGAACAGACTTTGCTGTGAAGACGACATGAGAGTAGCACTTGCCAAGGTGAAGCCACGCATATCCGAACTGGTCTCCCAGAAACAACAGCAGAAGTCACACTGATTTGCAGGTATGTAATTTGAGCAATGCTTTACTCTGGCCCCAAAAATGTATTTTGTGTATTCAAAACGACAAAAAAAAATTTTTAGTTAAATTCTTCTATAAAATGCTATTGAATTTTTAATTAGAAAAATAGTACAAAAATATTTTTGGGGATGAAACTCTTATTGGGCCAGAATAAAGTAATACCGTAATTTGATGTGAGTTCATGCACTGTGTTGGTTTTGTTCTTTGAGCAAGGTGATGTTGATGTACGACTCATTTTGTGCACCAGTAAATTAAATTTGGAATTTGGGAAAAAATAATATTTTATTTATTACCAAAGAAGGGTTCAGTGAGTGGGCATATGAAACTGGTGGGTTCAGTACCTCAAAAAAGGTTAAGAACCACTGTCTTAGAGCAACGTGGGTTTATTTTAAGAGGACAGTCCTGTTAAATCAGTTCAAAACCCAAATCAATTTGTTTCAATTTGTAAAATGAAAACTCTGTGGCAGCACAAGTGTTTGCAATGAATTACATGAAGCAGCGTTCAAAATGTTCCAATAATCAAGATTTTTTTGGTGCTTTTTTAAGGTGCCGTGAGAAGGAATGTAAAGCAGTTATTGATGTGTGATAAATAAATGGTATTTTACAGTCAAAATACTGAATATCTAGGTTTCATACTGGCTGTTGTAGAATAAAAGACAAAAAATGTGAAAATACTACTTTTAGTTGTATTTTACATATACTTTGTAAATTCAAATTTTTAATTCCTCTTTAATTGAGCTGTTGACACAATTTTACATATTAAAAATTCTGCCAACAAACTTGGTTTGTTTTTTCTGTCCTCGAGCTCACAGACACCAGACGCCATTTAGTATAAACGCACCTTTCATATGAGGAAAAACGTGTACACTCTTCGTTGGCTAATGCAGGCAGGACATAAACCTGCTTCAATTCAGACTAAAGAGATAGTAATGGGTCTCGTCTAAAACAGGCTGTTGTTGATTAAGTGGCTCACGTAGCTGCGAGCTGTTGAGTCTGCTTGACAAAAGTTTCACCCTTGCCAAGTTCAAAAGATTAACCTCTTTTCTATGTGAAACAGAACGTCCGAGATCTGTTGGGTTTATCTTTCACCCCTCATTACACTGACAGCTGTTTGAGTTTCTGCATATTTTTTAATCAACGCTGAACTTAGCCTTGACCCAAGCAAATGTGGTTTGGATTCTGCAAGTGTTGCTATTAATATCCAGTCGGCCTTTTGGCAGCACACAGCTGATACTTAAAGAGGGAGGCAGGGCGTGATGGGAGGGGAGCTGCATGCCTTCTTCATGCACAGGGAAAAATCTCTGCATAACCTAATGAAACTTCTCTTTTAATCAGCTTCACAGTCGGTGGCTTGTGATATCAGGAATCTGCAATTATGCCGCAGCATTTACAACTCCATGGAGGCTTTTGTCAACAATTGAGCTAATAAGTGGCTGTTGCAGGCTGTTTTTGTTTATATATCACATTGGAAGTACATTTTGACCATTTTAAAATGGGGTTTTGTGCTAAATCCATGAATTAACGTCTTACCAGCCCTTTGAACAATCTCATTTTGGAGAAATAGAATTAAAGTCCACAAGGACAGATGAGATAGTCTGAATGAGACCAAGTTGTTTCTGTTGTATTAAAACAACTCTAATCTCAAAACCTTTAATGGAATGTTGCATTGTCATCAGTTTCCCAGTTCATGGTTATTTTCCCGGAAATCTGGGAATCTTTGCTAAATGGTAAATGGAGCTTATTTATATAGCGCTTTCCAGCCCCCTATGAGGGGCCCCAAAGCGCTTTACAATACCAACCATCCACCCATTCATACACACATTCATACACCGGTAGCGGCAGACTGCCATGCAAGGCGCTTTCCAGTCCTACCGGGAGCAACTCGGAGTTAAGTGTCTTGCCCAGGGACACAACGACACATGGTGTGGGGAACCGGGATTCGAACCACCAACCTTCTGATCGGGGGACGACTGCCATTACCACTACGCCACGGCCGCCCCTAACACAAGTAGATTTCACATTGAGAGGTTAAACCCAGAAAGAACAGACTCAAGCTCTTATAATAATAAAGTGGTTTTATTTACAGTGAGTTAGTATTTACTGTACAAATGTACAATGGGTGGAACCTGAGAAACCTGTGGAAGGAGGGAGAGAGAGTTTGATGAAAGGAGGGATGATTGGTTAGAGAACAGGTTGTTTAGCTCTTACTGGAAAATGGTTGGATAGTGGCCATGATGGGTCGAGATGAGCAGGAGGATCGTAGAGATTACCGTATTCGCCGTTGTAAAATACGCTCCGGTGTTTAATACGCTTTGTCCAATTATTAACAATAAATAAGAAAAAAACGTAAACAATACGCTTCGGTGTTTAATACGCGTCATCGCCACGCTGTAAGAGTGGAACTCTCTGGAGCTCCAATACTGTAAGATTGGCACTCTCTGGAGATCCAAGATGGCCGCCAATCACCCTCAGCTGACGGTCATCCACCTGATGAGCTACAATCCTATTTAAGGCTGCAGTCGAGTACTACTCATCGCTGAAGCATTGATTCTTGTTTATGGTAATCATGCTTCTAGCCAGTCTTGTGTTTATTGCAAAGAGACTTACCTTGTTCTTATGTGCCTACAGTCATCGCGTCTGATTTTGGATCCTGTTCCTCGTGCTGTGCCCTCCAGCCACTTGCCTGCCTTCTTTGCCCTCTGGAATCAATTGGAGTTATTGGATGTTCATGGAACCCATCTCCCTTCATCATCTGTAAGAACAAACAAACATTGAAAAACCAACATTCACAACAGCCCCTGGGCCTACTCCTTCTGACGTTCTGCTTCCTCCTCCAGGGATTCCGGATGAACCACGTTGTATTTTAAACCACTGTAAATAATAAACACTGTTCTTTTGTACTCTCGTGCCTTGTGAAGTTCTGGGTCTCGTTACAAACTGGGTTACCTAGAAATCATTACAGAATGCTCCAGCCAAACAAAACCCAGAACGAGACCAGGAGCGAACAAGCTAGTTCCTCTGAAACGGGGCGAAGGAATCAATTGGAAGAAATGATGAAACAAGTATTAAGTCAATAGCTCAAAACACAAGCTAACCTACAGGAACTTGGAGGTATGGTTCATGATATTAATCAGAGACTCACTCCTTCTCCTCCCACAGCCTCTGTGTCTCCACAAGCTTCAAGATCTAACATCAGCTCTGAAAATGATCCTCTGTTTTCACAACAACTGGTAGTAAAACCGTCTGAACTCTTTTCAGGAGACCCAGCTCAATGTGAGGGCTTTCTCCTTCAGTGCGAACTCGCTTTCAGAGGAGCTCCCCAACTCTACTCGTCGGACATAAAAAAGATCACTTACTTCATGCACCAACTGAAAGGTAACGCCCTCCAATGGGCGACTTCGTTCATTCATCAACACGACTTGGACTTTGTCTCGTTTAGGAGTTTTTTAGAGGAGTTTCGCAGGATTTTCGACAGGCCGCTACAGCAACCCAACGCGGAAAAGAGAATGTTGGGGTTACGTCAGGGCCGGCGTCCTGTCGCTGAACACGCCCTGGAGTTCCGTATCCTGGCGGCTCAAACCGACTGGAACGACAGGGCATTACAAGGTACCTTTTTAAACTCCTTATCCGACTATGTGAAAGACCAGATCTCAGCAAGAGATGAGCCTCCTAATTTTGACGCATTAATAAATCTAGCGATCTCAATTGACGAACGTTTCCGGGAACGACGACGTGAACGGGACTACAACTCCCAGAGGGTCTCTACTTCCGGGTATTCAACGTCATCTGCAGGGGGTTACCACAGCAACAGCAAATTCGAAAGATACAAGCCACGAAGTGCTCTGGTGCCATCTTCTGGCTCCCAATCTAACTTACCTGAATCTGAACCCATGCAAATTGGGAGTACCCGTTTAAATCCTGTTGAGAGACAAAGGCGTAGAAACTTGAATCTTTGCATGTATTGTGGTGAAGAGGGGCACTTTATTGCCACTTGCCCTGTGCGGGGAAACGAAGATACCCACCAGTAAAACAGGAGATACTGGTGGGTACTTCCTTGTTTACTCCTCTTCATAGGTTTACATTACCCACAGTTATTCAGTACAATCAGAACCGATTCCCTGTTTCTGCACTTATTGATTCTGGTGCAGAACAAAATTTAATTAGCCAAGATTTGGTCAGGGACCTATCTCTTCCTGTCCTTAAAATTGACCCCGTGTCCATTGCTGGGGTTACTGGGGAGACTCTAACACAGATTCGATTTAAAACCACTAACCTACACTTAATAACGTCAGGAAATCATCATGAAGAGGTTAGTTTTTTTGTATTTGACTCCCCAAACACGCAGTTAATTCTTGGTTTCCCCTGGTTACGGGATCACAATCCCCATTTCAATTGGGAACTCGGTAGGGTTGAGAGATGGAGTGACCGATGTTTAAAACACTGTCTCCGCTCTGGCATCTCCAATCCTTCCATAAGCACACCAGGTACAGAAGATATAGATCTCTCTAGCATACCTCCTGAATATCATGATCTGGCCCCGGTATTCAGTAAATGTAAAGCTCTTTCTCTTCCACCTCATCGTCCGTATGACTGCCCCATTGACCTTCTCCCGGGAGCTCCTTTACCAGTTAGCCGTCTCTATAATTTGTCAGGTCCGGAACGTGACTCCATGAGATCCTACATTGAGGAATCCCTTGATTCTGGGATTATCCGTCCTTCTACGTCCCCGCTGGGGGCAGGGTTCTTTTTTGTCACTAAGAAGGACAAGACACTACGTCCCTGCATCGACTATCGAGGTCTGAACCTTATAACCATAAAGAACAAATATCCACTACCGTTAATCAACTCCGTACAAGAACAATTACAACCCGCTACCATATTCACAAAACTGGATCTTCGTAACGCTTATCACCTGGTTCGGATTAAAGAGGGTGATGAGTGGAAGACAGCCTTCAAAACACCCCTGGGACATTTCGAGTATTTAGTTATGCCTTTTGGCCTCACCAATGCTCCCGCAGTCTTCCAGGCACTGATTAACGATGTGTTGCGGGATTTTATTGGAGATTTTGTGTTTGTTTATTTGGACGACATCCTCATCTATTCCAGGAACGAGCAAGAACATGTTGCTCAAGTCAAGAGGGTACTTCAGAGACTTTATGAAAACCAACTCTTTGTTAAAGGTGAAAAATGTGATTTTCACGCCTCCTCTGTCTCATTTTTGGGGTTTATTTTTGGAAAAGGGCACTACAAGACGGACCCTGAAAAGACTAAGGCAGTGGTGGAGTGGCCGGTTCCGGAGACCAGGAAACAACTGCAACGGTTCCTAGGATTTGCTAATTTCTACAGGCGCTTCATCAAGGACTACAGCCGTATCGCAGCGCCCCTCTCTCAGCTCACCTCCACTAGCAGAGCATTTCGGTGGACTCCTGAAGCCAACTCTGCTTTTGGTAAGCTAAAAGTCCTTTTCTCCTCCACACCCATCCTCTGCCACCCAGACCCGGCTCGTCAGTTCATCCTCGAGGTGGATGCATCCGATACCGGGGTGGGCGCTGTGTTGTCCCAGAGGTCACCCACGGACGATAAGGTACACCCTTGTGCCTTCTACTCTCGTCGACTGTCGCAAGCCGAGAGGAACTACGACGTGGGCAACAGGGAACTGCTTGCGGTGAAGTTGGCATTAGAGGAGTGGCGTCATTGGCTTGAGGGAACGGAGGTACCTTTTCTCATTTGGACTGACCACAAGAATCTTACGTACCTCCGAGACGCTAAACGATTGAACCCTAGACAGGCACGCTGGTCACTTTTCTTCAATCGTTTTAATTATTCTTTGACTTTCAGACCAGGTTCCAAAAACATTAAGCCTGATGCCCTGTCACGTCAGTTCTCTCCTCCAGACGCTCCCGAAACTGCTGAAAGCATCATACCCCCGGTCTGCATCGTGGGTACCCTCACCTGGCCCATCGCTAAGGAGGTTCGACAGGCTCACCTGTTGGAACCGGATCCGGGCACTGGTCCTCCTGGGACGCTCTTCGTCCCCTCATCCATGAGGTCGAAGGTACTCGAGTGGATACACACAAATAAGCTCTCATGTCATCCTGGGGTTGCCCGTATGCTCTCTCTAACAAGGACCCATTTCTGGTGGCCTACATTGTCGCACGATGTCAAAGAGTTTGTTGCAGCTTGTTCCACCTGTGCCAGGAACAAATCCGGGACTCAGCCCCCGGCGGGCCTTCTTCTGCCTCTGCCCACACCCAGCCGTCCTTGGTCGCACATTGCCGTGGATTTTGTCACTGGTCTACCCCCATCAGACGGTAACACAGCCATTTTTACAGTGATTGACAGGTTTTCCAAAGCTGCCCATTTCATCCCTCTACCGAAGTTGCCTTCCGCCATGGAGACGGCTCGACTGTTGGTACAACACGTTTTCCGTATCCACGGCATCCCCTCTGACGTGGTGTCGGACAGAGGTCCCCAATTCATCTCCCAGGTTTGGCGCTGTTTTTGTTCCTCCTTAGGGGCATCCACCAGCCTCACCTCGGGCTATCACCCACAATCAGAATGTTGTAATCAGGAACTTGAGTCCACTCTGAGTCCACTCTGTCTTGTGGAATGTAACCCGTCTGCCTGGAGTCAACATCTGGTTTGGGTGGAGTATGCCCACAACGCCCACAGATCTGCGGCCACTGGTATGTCTCCTTTCGAGGCTTCCCTGGGTTACTTACCTCCTCTCTTCCCCAGCCAGGAGACGGACATCTCGGTGCCTTCTGTGCAGCACCATTTTCGCCGCTGTCCACGCGTTTGGCGTCAGGCAAAGGCGGCGCTTCTCCGCACGGCTGACCAGAACAAGAAGTTTGCAGACCGTCATCGTTCTTCGGCTCCTTCTTATACGGTGGGTCAAAGAGTTTGGCTTTCCACCAAGAACATCACCCTGAAGGACACCCCCAGGAAGCTGGCCCCTCGTTTCATCTGGCCATTTCCGGTGGTCAAGATCATCAACCCATCTGCGGTGCGTCTCCGGCTTCCTGACTCCATGAGGGTTCACCCGACGTTCCATGTTTCTCAGCTCAAGCCTGTTTCTGTGAGTCCTCTGTGCCCACCTGCCGACCTACCTCCTCCGGCCCATCTCATCGACAACCATCCGGCGTACACGGTGCGCGCCATTCTGGATGTCCGTCGCCGGGCTATGGTCCTGAGGAGCGTTCTTGGATTCCACACTCTTTCATCCTGGAACCTAGTTTGATCACCTCGTTCTTCAAGGCTCACCCTGAGAAGCGCTTCCAGTCGCCAGGAGGCAACCCTTGAGGGGGGGTACTGTAAGAGTGGCACTCTCTGGAGCTCCAATACTGTAAGAGTGGCACTCTCTGGAGCTCCAAGATGGCCGCCAATCACCCTCAGCTGACGGTCATCCACCTGATGAGCTACAATCCTATTTAAGGCTGCAGTCGAGTACTACTCATCGCTGAAGCATTGATTCTTGTTTATGGTAATCATGCTTCTAGCCAGTCTTGTGTTTATTGCAAAGAGACTTACCTTGTTCTTATGTGCCTACAGTCATCGCGTCTGATTTTGGATCCTGTTCCTCGTGCCGTGCCCTCCAGCCACTTGCCTGCCTTCTTTGCCCTCTGGAATCAATTGGAGTTATTGGATGTTCATGGAACCCATCTCCCTTCATCATCTGTAAGAACAAACAAACATTGAAAAACCAACATTCACAACAGCCCCTGGGCCTACTCCTTCTGACGTTCTGCTTCCTCCTTCCTCCTCCAGGGATTCCAGATGAACCACGTTGTACTTTAAACCACTGTAAATAATAAATACTGTTCTTTTGTACTCTCGTGCCTTGTGTCGTTCTGGGTCTCGTTACAAACTGGGTTACCTAGAAACCATTACACACGCGACGCGTCAGCGCCTCATTTGCCCCAATCAAGATGGCGGCGACAGAAGCAAGCGAGTACGAAGATCTTCACAAGGAAACACGGTAAAACAATTATTTCTTTGCGAGAAAAAATATATTTCTTAGCTGACTTTATAGCAGACGTGCTCCTGAGCTTAACGAAATGTTCAAATCAGCTGGTTTTAAAAAAAAAGTTTGCCGAATTTTAGGCAGGCGGTTCGGACCGGACGCTTTGTTTCTTTAAATTTAGCTAAATAAACGCTTAAAAAATATATTTCTTAGCTGACTTTATAGAAGACGTGCTCCTGAGCTTAACGAAATGTTCAAATCAGCTGGATAAAAAAAAAAGTTTGCCGAATTTTAGGCAGGCGGCTCGGACCGGACGCTTTGTTTCTTTAAATTTAGCTAAATAAACGCTTAAAAAATATATTTCTTACCTGACTATAGCAGACGGGCTCCTGAGCTGAACCAAATGTGAAATCAGCTGGATTTAAAAATCTGCGGTGTGGTTTATGAGTGGTATCTTGCAAACAAAAACAGCGAACCTCACAGCTAAGCTAAATGCAGCTACCGGTACACCCAGAGCAAGGGGCGGGCAGCGACAGAGTCAGTCCGACCAGAGGAGGCTGTTTTCGGACACATGAGCTAGAAACGTCTGGAAGTGGCCCTCCTCTTCCTCTTCGCTCTCTGAGTCCTCTGCTGGCTGCTGCCCACAGCGCCCGTATAGCGGCCGAAACTGGTACTGCACCATTTTTGCCAAAAATGAAAAACGAAGAATCAGAGCGAAAAATGGGTCTAAAAATATGGGAAAAAATCCATAAATAATACTCTTCTGTGTTTAATACGCAGGACATTCAAATGAGCAAAAATACAGCGTATTATACACCGGTTTTTACGGTAGTTGATGGGTGAACGGCAAAGGAGTAGAGCTGTCAATTCTAACATGAGCCGGGCCCCGCCCAACATCCAGTGGTAGGTACTAATATTTGCAGGCATGAGGATGGAGACGAGGGATCCAGGACTGGAGACTCAGGATACAGGTTCTATAAAGCATATAGAGAAAACAAAGTAAGTTGCTATTTTAGCTCAGAGAATCACAAAGAGGCTGATAACAAATACCGGTTGGTATCTACTGCTCCAGCGGTGACGGGAGCTTTTCTGCAGCCTCTTTTTTCATCAAACCTTTATAAGTTAATCCCAGTGAGCCTCTGGGACACATTTACAAGAGAGACTTGAATTCTTGTACTCCTGGAGCTCGTTAAGGAGATGACCCACAGCTGCTGCTCATTGGTGCTGACCAGGAACATGCAGAAAGAGCTGGAATCCTTCAGTAGCAGCGTTAACAATATTTCAACCTGGAGAGACTCACACAACGAGAGAGAAGAATACAATTAAAAGGTTTTATTGATTAGGGTTTCTTTGGCGCTCGGGCCCCGGCAGAGGGCATGCATGCCGGACCACTGAGGGCTTGAATGTCCGGCATAGGGAGATAGATTATGGATATCTACCACCCCCCCGGGACCCGAACCCGGTGGCGGAGTCTGGAACGTATACGTCCAACTCTTCCCACCGGTACGTGAACGACGGACACCCATCGGGCGTCAGATCTGGTCAACCCGGAGACAAACACCAGCGTAGAACTCCCATCCTGAGCAAGCACGAAGCGACAGTGGGGAGGAAAAACTCCCTCGTGAGGAAGAAACCTCCAGCAGAACCAGGCTCAGGACAAGCGGCCATCTGCCCTGACCGGCTGGGTTGCAGGGAACAGGAAGCAGGAACGGACACAGACGCAGGACCAGGACGGAGGCGAGCAGGATATCCCCAGGAGGCGGAGGCGGGATGAAGAACAGGGGAGAACCGAGGATCCTGAAACTCAGGGTGAAGAAGGGGAGGTGGAGGGATGCGACTAGACTGGCAACGGGCAAACAGGAAGAGCCGGATGGACGGTTGATGAGTGACTCAATGAAGCTGGGGTGAGTCTGCCATTTTGAATTTGCGTCTTCGACTTCATGTAGCACTTTTCGAAATTCTGCAGGAAATTCGTAATATTTATAGTTATATTACCGTAATGCAGAACTGGTGGTGGTGTAAAGGTTTAAATATTATTTTTTTCTATAAGTTGCTTTAAAGGACAACACCCACCATGACACTAACAATTCACCATATTGTACAATTACAGTAATTTATTATTAGGTCTATTTTCATTTTTGCATTTGGGCCAGGCGAGGGTTAAAAAAAAAAAAAAAAAACCCACTCCCGAATGAATCCGGAAACCTGGCCGAATAGTCCCGAAGGGTCATGCCTTTTGTTACATGATCTCCACCCAGAAGGCAGAAGGTAGGAGTGAGTTTCCATGGAGGTTTATGAGAGAGAGTGGTAGTTAAAACGGCATATTTCCTGCATATTTCCTTGTGCATTTGTGTGTAGTATATGGACCAGCGCTCTGATTTTATTTATTATTTATTTTATAACACCGCTGCGGACCTTTTGCTGCTCTCAGTCATTCTGCCCCTGAGGAGCGAGCCGCGAGCCGCGCGCGTCTCTGGCTCCTCGTTCTGCTGGTCACCTTTGAAGTTCCTCGTGCCGGTGTAATTTGCTCCCTCGAGTGTATGCACTGTATTTGCTCTCGTCAGCCTTGATACGGGGTCGGGAAGCACGCGCGCGGGCAGAGCTCAGCTGCGAGGCTGGCTCTGGCTGCCTTTTTGATCACGGGGGGGAGAGAATAAAAAGTCGATGCGGAAATGAATGAATTTGTCGCGATCAAACGAATTAAACTAGTATGTCTAAGTGGATGCTCGCTCAGAATATGAGTGAGCGACAGCAGGATTAATCAACACAACACAGGCAGCTTTAGGGAATATTTAAAAATGCTTCCTTTTTCTTTTCCTCGCTCGCTCGCCTGTAACTCCAAGGCGTCACTTTGGTGACGTGAATGCCCAAGTGAATGCCCATATATGGAGAGGGGCAGATTTTCCCGGAGCTGCATGCTAAAATCTGCTATAAATCATGAAATAACACATTTAGTGTTATTTCTCCACAATATAAGTAAACGCTCCTGTATTATTTTTAAATAAACTAATAAATATTAATGGCGATGCAATTTGAAAACATGGTGGGTGTTGGGCTTTAAACGTTTGACGATTGGGGCTGTTTTAAAAGGGTAACAATCTGCTTTGGAAACACGTCCATTCGAACAAGCCCTTGTTAGCTTCTCAGCAAAGACCAACCAGAGTTGTTTTAAAGCAGATCATTGCTGCTTTAAAACAACTCCACCCTTCAAAGTTTCTGTGATTCATGCAAACGCTGTCATTTAAACTTTCACGCTGCTTTCCGTTTTACATTAGGCCTTTACTTGGGCAACATTTACCTGGGCTGGGAGTGAGGGGCTGCCTGAAGTGGGGGAGTTCAAGTATATCTGCGTTTTGTTTACAAGCGAGTGGAGAACGGAGCGCATGATCGACAGAGGGAAGCCTCTACAGCGTAGTGTACGATGTCAGTCCATTGTGGTGAAGTGGAAGCTGAGCTGCGAGACAAAACTGTTTTTTACCGGCCTGTCTGACTTACTACCTATGGTCACAAACTCTGTGTTGTAGTGAGTGAAAAATGATATCACAAATACAAATGGTCAAAATAGGTTTTCTCCACAGGGTGAGAAGTTTGGTTCTACTTGGAGTAGAGCTCAGTGCAAATTAAAGCCACTGTAAAGGTCTTTGAAATAGCATTTGTATGACTGCCCTGCTATATTTTCATAATTAAAGGTGTTGAAAAATGGAAACAATTTGAAGTGGTCTTGACTACACTGGGACTGACAATAACCTTGTTAGTCTTGAATTCTTTTTTGGATTTTAACTCTTTATTTTTTCCATTTTCATTTATTCATTCATTTAAATGAAACAAAAGAAACTAAACAACATACATACAGTCATGTGCTACATTCACACTGCAGGTCTTAATGCTCAATTCCGATTTTTTTTTTATCTGTATATTTACAGATCTGTATATATGTATATATGTATATCTGTATATATGTATCTGTATATTTATACTGTACAAAGTCAGAGACCTATTGAATGATAAAGCTCTGTATTTGTTGTATAACACAATCATTGTTCCACACTTAATCTATTGTATTGATGTTTGGGGGAAAGCGTGTAAAACAATCACAAAGCCTATTTTTGTATTACAGAAAAGAGCTGTAAGAATTATCACTAGAAAGCATTACCGTCATCCATCAAGTACATTATTTTATCAACTAAAATTATTGAAGTTCCATGATTTGGTAGACTATAATATTTTATCAGTTATGTATAGAGCTCAAAATAATGCATTACCTTTAAATATCCAAATGCACTTTGTTAAAAGACAAAGTTGTTATAATCTTAAGGGAACAGAGTTGTTTGTAAAACCACAATTCAGAACCAGTTTGAAGGGACGTTCTACCTCAATCCAGGGAATTAGATTATGGAATGGCTTGGAGAATGTAGTTAAAAATGCCAAGTCAATGTTTACATTTAAAAAAATGATCAAAACAAATGTGTTAAAAAAATATATGTGAAATAACGTAATGTGTATTGTATTAGTTAGAAAATTAGAAAGAGTTAGTCATTTTGTACTGTTAGTTAGAAAATTAAAAAGAGTTAGTAATTTTGTACTGTTGGTTGAAGAATATTATTGTTTAACCTGACTGTTGGAAAAAGTTGGTTGAAGATTATTATTGTTTACATGGTTTGACTACTGTTGTTTAATCTGATTGTTGGAGATAAGGGGCAGATATAATAAGATTTATTCTTCTTTCTGCCACCTTTCATTTTTTTACATTTTGTACACTATCATTATGAGATTGCCTTGTATTGTTTCTTTTGTAAAAAAAAATGAACAAATTTAATAAACATAAACATAAACATAAACAAACATCTGATCTTTTGGTGTGAACATTCACACTACCTTTTAAATGCGACCTGCATCAGACTCCAGTGTGAACGATCTACATTGCAGAAGCGACCCGCATGCGCAGAGGAAAACGTGTCTCAGAATGTGACGTGACACGCAGCACCCTGTGTTTGCAGAAGTAAACATGGACGCAACAGTTTTCAGTGTGTGTTCGGTAATTTTGAAGTTGTTGTCCAATCGGGGAAAGCTAAACATCCCAATGATTAAAGGCAAAAGAAAACTGAGAAGAAAGCGAGCAAAATTTTTAGTGATGGCAATTTTTGGAGCTGTGGCTGCTGCCTCTGTTCAGAGGGGTGTGTGGATGCGTTCGTGTGACGTCGGTCTCACATCGGTGATGCAAAAGTCAGATGTAAGTCACATGAGCGTTCACACTGCAGTCACTGTGAAAACGTCAGATATATATCCGATTTAAAACCACATACTGAAACGACCTGGGTCGGATTTGAAAAAATCAGATTTGTCGCGTTCAGACTGTCATAAAAAAATCGGATATAGGTCAGATGGGGCAAAAAAAATCGGATTTGGGTCGGATTTGCCTGCAATGTGAACGTAGCCATGGGTTGTACCAACAACATTTTTCTTAGTGACACAGATAAAG
>JBBPBX010057385.1:0-22451 GCA_038048925.1 Garcialebias charrua
GGGTTCCAAGCCGCATTCATTCAGATCAGGGTCGGAGCTTTGAGAGTGCATTGATTCAGCAACTTTGTAACATGTATGGAGTTAAAAAATCGCGCACTACCCCTTACCACCCTGCTGGAAATGGGCAGTGTGAGCGTTTTAATAGAACACTTCATAACCTGTTGCGCACTCTACCAGTGTCTAGGAAGCAGGATTGGGCTTCCAGTCTTCCACAAGTACTGTTTTGTTACAACACTACCCCCCATCAGAGTACTGGGGAGTCCCCATTTTTTCTCATGTTTGGCCGTGAACCTCAGCTGCCTGTGGATTTCTTGTTGGGTCGTGTTCAGGATCCTACACCAGGTGAGGTGGTGGATTGGGTGGCTGAACATGGGATTAGATTAACTACTGCTTTTCATCATGCTCAGGATCACTTGTTGGCAGCTGCAGGGCGTAGAAAACAGCATCATGATCAAGGCATTCGGCAGGTTCCATTACAAGAGGGACAGTTGGTTTACCTGCGTGATCATAGTGTTAGAGGTCGTCATAAAATCCAGGACCTCTTTAACTCAGTTATCCATCAGGTTGTGAGAGCTCCAACGGCTGGAGAGCAGGTTTATACTGTGGCTCCTGTGAGTGACTTGCAGAGGACTCGAAATGTGCATCGGGATATGCTGAAGGCTCGGGTTGGGCCAGAGCCCACACCTGCACCCCTGCAGTCAAAACCTACCTTGCCTACAAGGGAGTTGGATGACTCTGTGGAGGATGATTTGTGCTTGTTGGTCTCTGATACTTATGTACCTACTAGCTCCACAGCCACAGGGTTGCTTCCACCGGTCGCTTTAGGAAACGGTCACCCTGTTCAAACTTTTGAGGCAGTTCCTCCATCCTTGCGTCGTACTGCCCGTCTAGGGGCAGGACAGCATTCAAATGTCCATCACCTTCCTCGACCTGTGGGTTATGCGGCAGGAACTAGTCAGCCAGTTTCCAACGCACAGTTTGCCATTTTTCGCCCGTGGTGCTGAAGTGTGCAGGTCCATCGTCGGGGCGACGATGCAACATCGGGGGGTAGAATGTGGTGAGATGGTGTTCCACCACACACCCCCCTCCACCCTGTGGAGCAGGTGTAGCCATTTGCACACCGTTGATTGATGGGCGGGGCAGATGCCTTTATATTGAGCAGGCTGCTGTGGGGTGCGAGTATCTTTGTTTCCTTCACTACAGTCGGCTGCTTTATTTTGCTTGTGTTCTGGATCTGCTCATCTGAGATCGTAAGTGCCAGTTTTTCAATCAGTTACTGGGATCGTGTTGGGCTTTTGGGGTGTTACACCTGTCGTGCGTTTCTGCAGTGTTGTTCTGCTGGCGTTGCCGGCTGTGGCTGTGGGTTGTTGTAGCGTGCGGCTTCCTTTTGGTCCTCACCTGCTGACCTGTTTCCTCCCTGGTTTGGCTGTGTTTCCACCTCTGGGTAAGCTGCCTGCAATTTAGACTTAATTTTATCCTGAATCCACAATAATGGGTTTTCTGTTTTAGGCACCAGCTTTTACTGTTTTGGAGTTGCAGCGCTGTGGACACTCTGCTGTCTTGTCCTGTCTTTCCCTGGTTGTTCGGCCCACTCTCATCAAAACCTGGACTGGTCGGGCAGGTGTTGGGGGCAGGGCATCACATCACTCCGTTGAAGAGCTCTTGAACTGGAAGACGACAACGACCGGTTATGGTTCCAAAGTGTTTTCCATTATTTGAGTCTTCCTTCTTTTAAAGGACTGAGTGATGGACTGGAAACCTTGGTTTTAAAAGGATTGTTTTATTGAAACTGTTTTATTAAATATTTTAACTTTGCAAAAGTCTGTTCTGGTGTTCTGGTGTATAATTTAAAAGAGCAAGAGCTCCACCTTCTGGTCACACAAGTCAGGAAAAGTAACGTCAGTCTCTCTGGGAGCTGAAGCTGCTGCTTGTTTATCTGATTAATGACTGCGATAGAAAACGTGTGTTACTATTAATTTTAGTTTAATTGGTACAAGCAGTCTTTAAATGTGATTTATAAATAAATCTAACACAAAGATGGTAATAATTTACCGGTAATGATTAAGCTTCAACTTTTAATTTGCTGGCCAAGTCTAAGGTCACTGCATGGTATGGCAGGATGAATTGCATTTAAACAGGAATTAACGTAATTTATTACATCTACTCAAATGTGTGTAATTAAAGCTGCAGTATGTAGCTTTTTTTATGAACATATTTCTTCACTCTGTCACTACCTCCTGACAGACTGATGTTAGCCAGGTAATCTCTGAAAAAAAAAAAAAAAAATATTGTCCCCTTGCTTCTCCAGGTGGTAAATAAGCATTTCTAAAAAGAAAAGGTGACCCACCATTTTCCAGCCAATAAAAACAGAGTTTGTAACCAGCCAATAAAAACAGAGCTTGAATTTGAATCAGCCAATAAAAACAGAGCTTGAATTTGAAATTTAACAGACCACAAGGGGGCAGAGCGGGATCAGAATGCTTTGCCTGTTGAAAATATTTCTAAGTGCTGGAGTTCTACAGAAACTGCATACTGTACCTTTAAGTGTGTGTGTGTGTGTGTGTGTGTGCGTGCGTGTGTGTGTGTGTGTGTACAAAAGTATTTAAAAAAGAATGCAGAGCCTGTTAGTTTATGTTTGTTTATGTTTATTAAATTTGTTCATTTTTTAAACAAAAAATACAATACAAAGCAATCCCATAAATGATAACGTACAAAATATTAAAAAAAAAAGAAAGGTAGCAGAAAGAAGAAAAAATCTTATTACCGTATATCTGCCCCTTTTTTTCCAACAATCAGATTAAACAATAATAATCTTCAACCAACAGTACAAAATGACTAACTCTTTCTAATTTTCTAACTACTGTAATACAATACACATTACGCTATTTCTTTTTTTTTTTAACACATTCGTTTTGATCATTTTCTTGAATGTAAACATTGGGCCTCATGCAAGAACCGTTCGTACGCACAGATTTGTTCTTAAATTGTGCGTACGAGTGATTTAGGAGCATTTGTGGCATTCAACAATGTTTTCGTATCCTAAGATTTTTTTCAGATACGAACAAAATTTACGAGTGGTCCAGACCTGTCGTATATTTTACGAGCAGTCAGTCTGCTGTTATCCAGACGGATTTTCTTCACTAATAACTTTATATTTCGTTATTCAGAAAATATTTTGAGTCCAAAGAAATCACGCACCATAATTATTTTTGACAATAGGTTATTCTGTTTGAATTAGAATTATAATTTTAAATGTAATAATGACTAACGGATTAAAATATTTAAATTAAAATCAATTTGTTATCAATGCCGTTTTCTAACACTACAATATTAATATGAAGATCTCAAACTAAAACCAACTTAAATTATGAATTAATTTAAGTTTAATTTGTCTCGGTAACGCAGACTTTACCTTGACCTCCTCCTGTTGCAGTCATAGAGCTCCGATAGCTCAGTGAGATGAGCGTTGGCTCGTCGTTCCGAACCTTATGGGTTCAATTCCCACATGGGACAACGTTTTTTTTTTCTTTTAATTCATTCCAGATTTAAAAAACACAAGAAAACTATTTACAATACAACAAGAAATAAAGCATAAAGTTTTTTTAATCTGGAATGAATAAATAATCTAAAGAAAGAAGGAAAAAAAATAGTCATACCTTGTGGGAATCGAACCCACGAGGTCTAGATAAGGTCAGGAGCAGCTAACGGCGCAATACGTTCCCAGTGAGCCACCAGGACGTGTGTATATTTTAAGGTCCACATTTATTATAAACAAACATTCTTTGGCTTTAGCTGGTCCTTTAATCCCATGAGTGACGCTGCTAAAAAGGACAGATTTTCTTTTCTCGATCTCGGAGAGCAGAACTTCAATCTCCGCACCAGTAAAGTTATCCTTTTTACTTTCCGCTGTCATTTGTATGAACGGACACTTCCTGCTCTCTGAGGCAGGAAACGTAGCCTTATATGGTGTTTTGAGGGGTGGGAATTATGTAAATAACCTCTCCGCGTGCACGCGCAGGTGGATAGAACAGGTGGAATTCATCATACGTACGCAGCTCATTTACACACTTTTCCTGAGGATAGAAGAGTTTGTTGAATCTGACGTGGCATGTTCGTACGAACGCTTCGTACGAACAAAAGTAAGAGAAATTTAGGATAAAAAAAAACATGTTCTTGCATGAGGCCCATTGACTTGGCATTTTTAACTACATTCTCCAAGCCATTCCATAATCTAATTCCCTGGATTGAGGTAGAACGTCCCTTCAAACTAGTTCTGAATTGTGGTTTTACAAACATCTCTGTCCCCTTAAGATTATAACAACTTTGTCTTTTAACAAAATGCATTTGGATATTTAAAGGTAATGCATTATTCTGAGCCCTATACATAACTGATAAAATATTATAATCTACCAAATCATGGAACTTCAATAACTTCAGTTGATAAAATAATGTACTTGATGGATGACGGTAATGTTTTCTAGTGATAATTCTTACAGCTCTTTTCTGTAATACAAAAATAGGCTTTGTGATTGTTTTACACGCATTCCCCCAAACATCAATACAATAGATTAAGTGTGGAACAATGATTGTGTTATACAACAAATACAGAGCTTTATCATTCAATAAGTCTCTGACTTTGTACAGTACTGCAATCGATTTAGCTATTTTTATTCTTACAGAATTTATGTGTTGTTTCCATGTCAGTTTGTCATCAATGATAACACCCAAAAACTTCACCTCACTCACTCTACAAATCTCAACACCCTCAATTTTGAGTGGAACATCAACAGTTTTCTTTTTATTACTGAATATCATGTAATTAGTTTTTTCTAGATTTAATGATAATTTATTTATTTTAAACCAAGTTTGTATTTTGAAAAATTCTGTCTTTATCAATTCCAACATTTGTTCTATATCTTCACCTAAACAAAAAAATGTGGTATCATCAGCAAAAAGTACACATTTAGTTAGTAAGACAACCCTAAAGTCACAGCGCCATACAGTGGTTAAAGAAGGTTTTTCAGTGCGACAATCAGTTTTATTAAATAAATCAAACTGTTTAAAGATGATATAACATTTGAGATGATATAACATTTGAGAGTGGTGGCGCAGAGGTTAGAGACGGTGGGCCTGTGATCAGAAGATCGCCGGTTCAAGCCCCGGTACCGACAACATCAAAAAATGTGGGTGGAAAAAGGTGAAACACCCACACCTGCCCCACTCTGGGCCCCTGAGCAAGGCCCTTAACCCCACCATCTGCTCCCTAAACAGGTCTCTCTTGAAAATGAGTTCTCGTGGCTCAATGAGACTACCTGGATAAATAAAGTGTAAATGAAAAAAATTACATCTGACCCCTAAAACAACAGATGAATAAAAACAGGAAGAATCTGTTTCAGAGTGAATCTTCATTCACAGTCAGCTGTTTGAAACTCATGAGTGTTTTTGTTGTGCGGCTCCTCAGGTCCGTGCGTGGCGGGGATCGTGGGCCACAAGATGCCGAGGTACTGCCTGTTTGGAGACACGGTGAACACCGCCTCCAGGATGGAGTCCACCAGCCTGCGTACGAGCAACATTTAAAGTCTGTTTCTTAAAGTGCATGTTTCATGTTAGTTTTTTGGGCAGAAAAATAATATTTAGAGGTAATACAGTAATTTTGATAATCCTCCCTGCTTTCCAAATTAATAGCAAGATACAGCCACAAATCAGTGGGGAAACACTGAGCCTAAAAAAAACTGCGATCTTTAGATTCCAGTGAACTCTTCAACACGAGCAAAATGTGCTGGCTCAGCTTTTTTTTTATCTTGAAACTACAGGTGCTGGTCATAAAATGAGAATATCATGAAAATGTTTATTTATTTCAGTAATGTTTATTTATTTTAATGTTGATGATGATTATAAGTGACAACCAAAGAAAACCCCAAATTCAGTATCTCGGAAAATTAGAATATTGTGAAAAGGTTCAATATTGAAGACACCTGGTGCCACAGTCTAATCAGCTGATTAACTCAAAACATCTGCAAAGACCTTTAAATGGTCTCAGTCTAGTTCTGTAGGCTACACAATCATTGAGAAGACTGCTGACTTGACACTTGTCTAAAAGACGACCATTGACACCTTGCACAAGGAGGGCAAGACACAAAAGGTCATTGTTGAAGAGGCTGGCTGTTCACAGAGCTCTGTGTCCAAGCACATTAATAGAGAGGTGAAGGGAAGGAAACGATGTGGTAGAAAATAAGTGTACAAGCAATAGAGATAACTGCACTCTGGAGAGGATGGTGAAACAAAACCCATTCCAAAATGTGGGGGAGTTTCACAAAGTGTGGACTGCAGCTGGAGTAAGTTCTTCAAGAACCACCACGCTATGCAAGACATGGAGTTCAGCTGTCACATTCCTTGTGTCAAGCTCTTGAACAAGAGACAGAAGAGTCTCACCTGGGACTGCTGCTGAGTGGTCCAAACTTCTGTTCTCTGATGAAAGTACATTTTGAATTTTCTTTGGAAATCAAGGTTCCAGAGTTTGGAGGAAGAGGAGAGGCACAGAATCCATGTTGCTTGAGGTCTAGTGTCAAGTTTCCACAGTCAGTGATGGTTTGAGGTGACGTGTCTTCTGCTGGTGTTGGTCCACTGTGTTTTCTGAGGTCGTAGGTCAACACAGCATCTACCAGGAAGTTTTAGAGACTTCCTGCTTCCTGCTGCTGACCAACTTTATGGAGATGCAGATTTCATTTTCCAACAGGACTTGGCACCTGCACACAGTGAAAGCTACCAGTACCTGGTTTAAAGACCATGGTATCCCTGTTCTTAACTAGTCAGCAAACTGGTCTGACCTTAACTCCATAGAAAATCTATGGAGTATTGTGAAGAGGAAGATGTGAAACACCAGACCCAACAATTCAGAAGAACTGAAGGCCACAGAGCAACCTGGACTCAGAACAGCTGAGCAGTTCCACAGACTGATGGACTCCATGCCACGTCGCATTGATGCAGTAATCCAGACAAAAGGAGCAACAACTAAGTACAGTACTGAAAATGTACATGCTCATCCTTTACATGTTCATCCTTTACATGTTCATACTTTTCAGTTGGCCAACATTTCTAAAAATCCTTTTTTAATTGGTCTTAATTAATTAACATTCTAATTTTCTGATGAATTTGGGGTTTTCATTAGTTGTCAGTTATAATTATCAACATTAAAATAAATAAATGTTTGAAATACATCAGTCTGTGTGTAATGAATGTATATAATATACAAGTTTCACTTTTTGAATGGAATTACTGAAATAAATCAACTTTTTCATATTTATACGACCAGCGTGTATCAGTAAAATTAATTTAAATGACTTGGATTTTCCAAGCAGCCAATTTAAGGAACATTATAGAGCTTTAAGGTAAAATTATGTTGAAGATAAATATTTAAAAAAAACCGCTTTTCCAAAATTCAGAGCTGTGATGCACAAAGAATCAAAGATCTCAGAGTGATGGTTTGTTGTTCATTTTATTTTTGGTTGCAGCTCAAAAAATCCACACCAGTTCAGAAACGTACCTGGCTTTGATGAAAGACAACGCCTACGAGCTGCAGCTCCGCGGAGAAATCGAGGTGAAGGTAAAACATCTCAGCTACACCTGTTGTTAAAGGAAACCTTTTCAGAAGTCGTGTGCAGGTTTTAGTGAATGAAACGAGAATAATTATTTGGACTGCTCTTTGTGTTCATGTCTGGCCTGTTGGTCGTCTCGCTCATCGTTCCTGCGTCAGGGGAAAGGCAAGCTGAACACGTACTGGCTCGTCGGCCACAGAAACTACAGCGTGCAGAACGACAGTCTGGTTTGCAACTGGAATCCCAACATGGCCAGGAAGAAGAAGATGGTGGCCGGCAGTGAGGCCTCTGTAGGAAACGTACGTATAAATATCTTCAGAATGCTTAAATTTGTTTTCATCTTGATTAATGTTTACAGTGTTTGGTGAAAAGAAACAATCATTATTGGTTTTAATTTTCTTGAAAACATTAACTCAAATCCAAACACTTGTTACAGGTAGTCCCCGACTTACGAGCGCTCTGACTTACGAGGTCCCGGACTTACGAGCATGCATCTCATTAAAAAAAAAAAAAAATTTTTTTTTTTTTTTTATTTTTATTTTTTATAAATGAATACATGTACAGTACTGGACAGTCACCAAGCACTTAGCCTATCCTAACACAGTTTTTAAAGATGAAGGAATAAGTTGAATTGTCTCCCTTTCACATAAAGGGAGCAAGCTCCCTATGGAGCCTGCAGGGAGGAGGGAGACAATTCAACTGACTCCTTCATCTTTAAAAACTGTGTTAGGATAGGCTAAGTGCTTGGTGACTGTACAGTACTGTACATTTATCTATTTATAAATAAAAAACAATAAAAAAATAAAAATACTGTACAGTATACTGTACATGTATTCTGTCAGCTGTAATTAGCAACTGTAGCCACTAGATGTCCCCACAGAGTGAATAATGAACAAAGTTGAACAAAGTCAAGCCAGTTCTTGTTGAAACATTTCATCTTTTATTAAAAAGACTTCTTCAGTCTGGAGCTGCAACAAACTCGGCTTTTAAATAAACCCTTTTCATACCCTTTTCATAGTGGATCAACCAATTTGTTGTTGACATCCAGAACTAGATGTTCACATGATAACCTAACAATAGATCGTTAGCGCCCTGATGGCCGCTTGCTATTCACAGAATTATCTTGAGGCAAACCCAGACAGTGGTTCAAAATGTTGTGATGTCTTTTCTAAACACAACGTCCCAGTGGCTTTTAAACCCCAAAATACATTAAAGACTGGTTCATCCCAAAGATCCAGTCCCCCAGCACAAACAGAGTAATATTGTGTATGTTGTTCAGTGTCAGGACAGTGATCATCGGGGAAACTAAACAGCCACTGGCCAAAAGGATGGCCCAGCACAGAAGATCAACATCATCAGGTCAGGACTCTGAGGTCTACACTAATCTCCAGGTCAGAGGTCACTCTTTCAGTGATGAAGATGTTCACATCCTTGATAGAGAAGAACGATGGTTTGAGAGAGGAGTAAAGGAGGCCATCTTTGTGAAAAGAAACCGTCCATCATTAAACAGAGGTGGAGGCCTCCGGGTCAGAAGTTTGTAAGAGCCCTCTGTGAATAGCAAGCGGCCATCAGGGCAGTAACAATCGGTCATTAGGCTGATGGTCCTCCTCCATCATGTGAACAGCTAGTTCTGGACGTCAACAGCAAACTGGTTGATCCACCATGAGAAGGTGCTATTTGTTGCAGCTCCTCAGACTGAAGAAGTCCTTCAGATGAAAGACGAAACGTTTCAACGAGAAGAACCGGTCCAGAGGACCGGACTGGGTTTAGAAAATAAACGTCTGTTTCTCTGAAACTCCCAGAATGTGGGAGTGTCATCAGTTTATGATGCTATTGTAAGTTATGAACTGTGTGTTCAGTCGTCAGTGACGGTGCAGAGCCTCAGTGACACCACCACCCCCCCGGTGATGAACCAGACCCCTCAGATGTCCCGGGCCGACAGACCCGCTCTGAGCGTGGCGGCTCAGATGGAGCCGTGCGGGGGCAGCCACGGCACTCTGGGCTCCATGGTCGGGGGCCTGCAGGGCGGAGACGACAGCCCCCTGCCCAGCCCCCGGAGAGGAGGACTGAAGTCTGGCCCGCCGCCTGCTTCCAACCAGAACCAGAACCAGAACCAGTGACTGTCCTTAATCTGTTTTCATGCTGTTTGTGGTAAATATTTACTTTTGATCCAGTCTGGATTTGTTTGGGCAGTAAAACCTTTTTTTTTAAATAAAGGTGCATTAAAACACCAATTTGTCTCATTTGTTTTAATATTAAATCACAGTGTTGTCCTCTGACATTACATTTAACAAGTATAAAATAAAACAAGATGACTTTTAAAAATTATACCAAAAAATGTGGGTTCTTGATCCATTTTAAAAACATGCTGTAAAAACACCCTGATGCATAATCCAGAAAAATCTAAAAAAGCTAAGTCTGGTCCTTTGGACATTCAAAAAACAAAACTAAGCAAAAAACAAACAAAAAAATAATAATAATAAATGTCCAGAGGACCAGACTTAGCTTTTTTAGATGCTGTAAAAAGTGAATGATTTTGTCTGTTAGCAAAATATACAGTATATATTGACACAACTCTCTGCAGCATGTTGAAGATGATGATAGAAAACAATTTGGACTGTGTAGTGTTTCATGTGGAGTACCACAGGGCTCTGTATTGGGACCAAAGTTGTTTATTTTATATATCAATGATCTGATGGATGTGTCTGGTATTCTCAACTGTGTCCTTTTTGCTGATGACACCACTTTCTTGTATTCGGGTTTTGACTTGGAAAAATTGTTAGAATTAATTAATAAGGAGTTTGTCAAGTTACAAACTTGGTTTGATTTAAATAGGTTATCATTGAACACAGATAAAACAAATTATATGATTTTTAGTAATAAAAAGATAACTTCTGCTGTTCCTTTCATAATTAATGGTGTTGAAATATGTAGAGTGAACGAAACAAAGTTTTTGAGAATAATTATTGATGATAAACTGTCTTGGAAGCAGCATATAAATTCTGTTAAAACAAAAATATCTAAATCCACGGCTGTATTATACAGAGTGAAAGACTTATTGAACGATAAAGCCCTGTATTTGCTGTATAATGCAATAATTGTACCACATTTGAATTACTGTGTTGATGTTTGGGGAACTGTGTGTAGAACTATAACACAGCCTATTTTTATCTTACAGAAAAAAGCTATAAGAATCATAACAAGAGTGCATTACTGTCATCCATCTAATATATTGTTTTCTAAAATGAAACTATTGAAGTTATATGATCTGGTGGAATATAATATTCTTAAAGCACAGAATCAAACACTACCTCCGAATATTCAAAAACATTTTGTAAAGAGGGAACGCAGGTATAACCTTAAGGGAACTGAAGCTCTCGCCTTGCCCTTTCTAAATGGTTTTAAGAATGTTGGAATCGTGGCAAAAACCAATGCAGATATGTTCTTGTTCTTGATTTTATACATCTATTTTATAATGTTTTGCTAATTTTCTATTGTTTATTGTTTAAGGTAATTGTATCATTGCTGCTCATCATTCTTTAGTTTGTAGCAGGTCGCTTTTGTAAATGAGTCCACGAGGCTCAATGAGATTTACCTGACTAAATAAAGGTTGAATGAATGAATGAATATTTTTGTTAAACCACGTTATAGGACAAGTTTTAGGAGTGGTACAGGACATCTGTGGAATGGTTTGGATAATAATGTTGAACGACATTGGACAAATTCCCGGTAGAACTGGAAAGCACCTTGCATGGTAGTCTGCCGCTACCGGTGTAGCACTTTGAGATTTTCACTAATGAAAAGTGCATTATAAATTGAATTCATTATTATTATTATTATTATTATTATTATTATTATTATTATTATTATGTCAAAAAGACTAAGTCTGTGTTTATATTTAAGAGAATGATTAACAGTGAACTTTTGAAAAAATATATATAAATTGTGAAAATTATAAGTACCATATATTTGTGAATTGTAATACAGTGTTGTTTAAAATTGATTGTTTAAAAAGGGGCAGATATTATAAGATTTTTTCGTCTTCTGCTTCCTTTCATTTTAATTTTTTTTTCTGGTTTTGTAAATACTGTACTGTATATATATTTTTTGTTTTAAATTTGAAATGAACAAATAAATAAATAAAATAAAGATGGCCGCTACAGCTAATCACCACTAACCAGCACAGCTGTGGTGACCTGCAGCTGGTAGTAGCTGAGAGTCATCCCAAACGTGAGGCCGAGCTTCTCTTTCTGCTCTGAGTGAACCTGAGGCTTTTCAAGCTGCTCTTTAATTTATCCAACAAACTTTGGATCGAACTGACCAGAACTCTTGTGAAACTCTTCTGGGCCCGCAGCTGGTTCGGGTCGGTCCAAAGAGTCTGGTGCTTGTTTCCTGGACGGAACGTGTTCCTTGTGGTGTGAACGCAAACTGCAGCTCCTTTTGTTCAAATCAATCAAACCAGACGGACAGAGAGCTGCTGAATCAGGAAATCACCGGTACGTCATTTATTCTTACATTTATTAAATCACTCAAAAATTATTAGTTTTATTTAAAAAAGACCCGAGATCAAACGAACGAGCGGCTGAACGGGCGTGGAGCTGGATCAACGCAGGAACATGTTTAATTTAAAGTTTGTTGTCGTAGCATCGTTTTATTTATGACTGTTTGTTAGCATACAGCAGCGTTAGCATAATGAGCTGCGTCCGTCGGAGCCCGGGATTTAATTCACTCTCACTTTTTGTTGGTTTCGGGATAATGGACGGGTTTTGTAAAGTAAGCCGAACTTTTACCGGCCCGGTTCGTGTGTAGCGGCTCACGGTGCAAGTTGTGCTGCTCTACGGCGGGTTTATTTTACGGCAGCTAGCTTAGCATGCTAACGGAACAAAGAGCGGCGGCGTTAGCATGGTGCGGCTAACCGGGCTAACGGCACCGACACCGGCGGAGGTTCGGGTTCACGGTCCCGGGTGGGTTTTTGTGGAGCTGGTTCCGAGTCCAGGTTCTTCTGGTGTCCAGTTAAGAGCCGCTGGGAGTGTTTTGACGGTTGGTTCGTGTTGAAGTGAAGTCGGTTACATCACGTGCGGTAAACTTCAAAGAGTTGGACAAAAGTTTAGGTTTTATATTTTCATGAATTCATTGACACTGAATCGTCAAATGTTTTGCGTTTTTGAAAGTTCTCGTAATGTGTGTTTACACTGAGTTTTGTGTCTCCTGTTCTTTACACTCGAGCGAGTTTTTCTGATTGTTTACATTTTTTTAACTGGGATTTCTGCACATTTAAAAAAAAAAATTCAGTTTCTGAATCATCCAAATATCTTTCTCACAGTCCAGAGGACACGACTGAACCCTTTTTAAAATGTATCTACCTGGATGATTAAACTTTCAAACCTTTTTTTAAACTTTATTTAGTCAGGTTAATATCTCATTGAGCTTCGAGGACTCATTTACAAGAGAGACCTGCTACAAACTAAAGAGTGATGACAACAATAACAGTAGAAATTTCCTTAAACAATCAACAATAGACAAACATAAGAGAGAAATACAGTTTTTTTTAAACAAATTAAAACAATATTAAAGTATCAAAACATTATAAGGTAGATGTAGAAAATCAGTAACAGGAACATATCTGCATTGGCCCTTGCCATTTTGTCTGGTTCTGTGAGTAACAAGCGGCCTCAGGCCTAAAACTTCTGATTGTTGTGCTGATGATTCATTGTTTTGGACAGAAGGTCTCTTGTTGCATGTGTGAAGCTCGTTTCTGGGAACTGCTCCACAGCAGGCTTCCTCAAACCACAGCAAGGAGGCACTATTTATAAGACAGACCTTGTTGGCAGGCCTCAGACTGACAAAGTCTTTTGGATGAAAGACGTTTCTCCCAAAAATAATCTGTCCAGATGACGTGATTTAACATTTTTTTTGTGATCCAAACATCTTGTTCATACAATATTTTTATGTAAATTTCTCACTTTTATTCACTTCATTAGTTTCTGTGTTCCTCTGTACACAAGCAGCACTGTCCAATTTTTTTTTTTCATTCATTCAACCTTTATTTATACAGGCTAGCCTCGTTGAGTCACGGGGACTCATTTACAAGAGGGACCTGCAAATTATTATTTAAATGTATTTCCTTTAAGTGTGACTCTTTTGAAGGATGTTTATCAGTCTCCATCTCCTCCATCACACCGACCCTCCTCCATCATATCCAGGAACCTTCCTCCTTTCAGCTCCACATTCATCATCATTTGTCCAATATGTCCAATGTCCCTCCTCTGGACATGTCCGATCCATTTGTCTCCAAACAGAACAGATTTGAACCCATTTCACAACATTTACGCTGCTGGTGATTACCAGCAGAACATTTATTCATGTTTTCTGAGTTCATCAGAACGGAAAGCGCAGCTTCTCTGGTTTTTTGTTTCTGGTCTTTGCTGTGCTTGACGGATCCTCTCTTTCCAGCTTCTGACTGGAGAAGATGCCACGTAAGAAGGTGACGGACGTGTCCGGGAACGGCGGGGTGAAAAGGAAGCGGGCGAGCGGCAAGAGGAAAGACCGGGACTTCAGCAGCGACGAGGACTTTGACTTCGAGCAGGAGAACAACAAAAAACCCAACAAGCCCGCCGCCAAGTCGGGCCTGCAGCCCGTCACCGTGGCGGACGACGTCAAGGAGAAAATAGTGGGTTTTCTCTGTTATCTCTTTGTTTTGTCTTTGTGGTGACCTCCACCCAGTGCGGCTGCAACGAGTTTGATGAGAAAAGTTTAAAACTAAAAATCTAGAAGGTCGGTTGGTCAATTAAGTTTATACTTGTTTACGATGAAGATAAGCAGTTTAATTTGTTGTTTTCCTTTCAGGTCGTACAGAATATAGTTTATCTACTGTCAGATAAGAAAAAAAAACTGAAAGTGTTTCAGGGTTGGTTTTGGCCGTTGTATAAAAATAAAAGATGCGTTGTGTTTATGCCGTGGTTCCCAACCCTGGTCCCTGTGGAACACCGTCCTGCATGCTTCAGTTGTTTCCTGCTCCAACAAGCTTTATTCTGTGATTTAATGACTTCAAGTTCTGCAGAAGCCTGTCAATCACTCTGCTGGTGAAGATTCTCAGTCGTCCAGGACATGATAAATCAAAAAGGCGTTCAATACAAGATCAACTGGACTTTATTTGTAACAGAAAACGTTTCGACTCCCATCCGGGAGGCTTTCTCAATTCCATGAACAACTGTGCGAAGTTTGGAGTTATAACAGAACCACGCACCATCATGTGTAAGTTTCAAGCTGAGGTAACACATACATGTAAATTGACAGATCACACCTCAACAGTAGGGGGTTCCCTTGAGGTCTCTGACAGAAGACACAACACTGTATGTAAATTGACAACAAACAACTCCCAACCAACAAACAGAGGCTTCTCAAAGAAACTTGTTAGTCTAATTTACAGACAAGACACCTCTGTTCCCATCCGGTGTAGAACGTTTCGGAATCAGTTCCAAAGCTGAGTTATAAGTCTTGGAAAGCTGAAATCTCAGACCTCCTCCTCTGTTGAGAGAAGGTTTTTCTCTCTTAACATAAATAGCTTCCTTCACACCTCTCTCAAACCATCTGTGCTCTCGGTCCAAAATTTGCACATTCTGGTCCTCAAGCTTCCTCAGCTTGAAACTTACACATGATGGTGCGTGGTTCTGTTATAACTCCAAACTTCGCACAGTTGTTCATGGAATTGAGAAAGCCTCCCGGATGGGAGTCAAAACGTTTTCTGTTACAAATAAAGTCCAGTTGATCTTGTATTGAACGCCTTTTTGATCTGTCAATCACTCATTCATTCAATCAGAGAAACAAGGAAAACATGCAGGACGGTGTTCCTCAAGGACCAGGGTTGGGACCTACTGGTTTAAGGAACTTATCGCTTCACGTCAGAAGTCAATCATTTGTGCGTTCAAACAATAATCTGTTAGTTTATGTTTTTCTTTTTGCAGAAACTCGAGTTACCAAAGGTCAAAGGTCAGCTGCTCATCTTTGGCGCAACTAACTGGGATTTGATTGGACGGAAGGAGGTGCCCAAACAACAAGGTGTGCTGTTTAACTGTCAAATAATGCTTTTTGTTTGTAAACATCACCCACTGCAGGCAGGCGATGTCTTATCTGTGTCTTTATTGTCTCCCTGTTAGCAAAATTTCTCATGATTATGGGGTTAAAATGTTAAAAGACTGCATGCATTAACGTGGTGGTTTGAGCTGTAATCTCCGAACGTTCAAACTGAAGTTCAGAACTGAAACGTTTTACTCGCCTGTTCGAGTCGAGGGACCCCATGATTTGTTCAGGTGTTGTTGTTGTTTTGTTTATTTGTTTGTCATATGCAGGTCAACAATAAAATGTTCAGGATGAGAAGAACCGATTTGACTCGCTAAGAACAACTACCCAAAAAAAAAGGAAATATAATAAAAGTACAAAATAAAGTACCAAAAAGTGAAAAGGAAATATAATGTTTTTCAAGGTCCAAGAGAAATATACCGTGGCAAACAACAATAACATGGTAGAATATAATAGTGCAACAAGGAGGAATTAGTTTAAATAAGTATTTCACAGGCGGTAATATTAGCTTAAAGTTTTGGCTGACATGATTTTTGAACTTTGCAGGAATTGGCACAACATACAGTATGTATCTTTTATCATTCAACTATGTTCGTTGTTGCAAACAAAATGATAATTTAATGAAAATTCGTTTAAAAAGTGAGTTTAAAATTTGCGCTGTGTTTCTTCACGGGACATCCGGGTACTTCCACTTGCTAATTTTGTGACGTCAGCGTAGGAATGTCTCCTAGAACACCCCTTTTACATAATAGTGCACAATATAGAAACTGACAAATTTATCAATCTAAGTTTAGATTTGAGCGATTTGTCTTCTGCTTGGGAAGCAGAAGTTAGTTCAGGGGGTTGAACAAGAAACAGCAGGTTCTGCCTTAAGCCCGAGATACACTCATGCGTCCTCAGGTACGCCACTTTACGCGCGCATTTTGTGCGCATGTGTTTTGCTGATATGCTTCAGCATATGTCAGAAACTATACGCTCGCGTTCTCCTTGTTGTAATATGAGCAGCTGCACACGGAGGGGACTCAACTGAGCTCGCTGATTGGTTACTTGCTGACACGCCTACTGAAATGATTGACAGCCAGCTCATGTAGCGCCTTGAAGACCGCGGCGGTGTTCATGCGGTGTTTCTACTATATATGTTGTAAAAAGTTCTCTCAGAAATAAAAATAATAACAGGGAGTGCTTTTCCTGCAGCACACAGCCCACCAGGGATATTTAAAACATCGCCGCACCCAGGTAGGACCTGAATTCATTCATTTCAATCATCGAGTGAACGGAGGAAGAAGCGGTTACTTGACTTTAGGCAAAAAAACAAAAGAAAAGGCCCGATCAGCGATAAAGAAGGGGAATTTATTTAATTTGTGTAACATACAAAACAGTCCGGCGCCGGGGAAGTTTATGTTCAGACACCGCGCATCGCGTATGCGTAGTAAAAAAAAACTTTTGCGCGTACTGCCCTGAGGGGCTACGCGTGGCTACGCTTTTGCCACAGCGTACGTACGCTGCGTATAGGCGTATCGTGAGGACGCTCGAGTGTATCTCGGGCTTTACCGTTCAGGTGGAGCGAGGGGGGCTCCGAGGGGGACAGCTTTGTTTGTTTTGTCCAGTCTTGATGAAGTATTTAATCTTTTGGGAAAGTGAAAAGGCTCACTTGTTCACTGATGATATTAGAACACCCAAATGCAACACAACGTAACAGCATTTGCCATTTTTCAAGTTATCCACAGTATTCCTACGTCCCATGATGCTTTGCGCGAAATGTGCACACGACTTCCGGTTGACCGGAAACACCGTTTGTTTACATGCGAGTAATACAGTTGAAGACAGTCCAAACTTTGTTGTTTTAGTTCATTAAAAATGTGGGAACACCACTCGTTTTGTTAAAAGAGGAGGGACAAATAAAAAGAAATTACAGATGTTACCTGATCGCGCAGACATAATTTAAAAATAACGCGTTTGCTCCGGCCTCTCGGCTAAGGTTTATTAGCAGCTATCTCGGCTAAAGATACCAGTCGCGTCTGAGATCTATCGTTTTAAGACAGTAAATCTTCCAAAACTCTCATTAATATCCCTCCCCGAATAAAAAGAAATAACAGATGTGACCTGATCGCGCTGACATAATTTAAAAATACATAAATAGCGAACGCGTTTGCTCCGGCCTCTCGGCTAAGGTTTGTTAGCAGCTATCTCGGCTAAAAATACCGGTCGCGCCTGACATATATCATTTTAAGACAGTAAATCATCCAAAACTCTCATTAATAAACCCTCCCTGAATAAAAAGAAATTACAGATGTTACCTGATCGCGCAGACACAGCCATAGAGTAGGATGCAGGGACACTCTTTCTTTGTTTTGGGTCCGTGTTGAAAACACTGTTGTTTTAGCCAAAGATTTAGCTTGGTCCGGTTGTTGGTGCAGCCGCGAACAGCACAGCAGGTACCTGAACCCCGGTAGGACATTTCAGTAAACGTTCCGTTTAAACAAAAGCTGTGTTTGCTCCGATAAAATGAATGAAAATAACTTTCAAAAACACCCGCGATCCATACTCGCCTATGGAATACAGGCACTTCCGGTGTCGGACAGGAAGTACAATGCACATTCGCTTCTACAGTGACACCCCCAGGAATACTGTGGATACAAAAAGAAAAAAATAGGCGAACGTGCAGAAAATGAATCTGCGTTCTATACGCAGCCGCAGACTGAAATTCCTGCGATGACGTCACAAAATTAGCAAGCGTAAGTACCCGGATGTCCCATGAAGAAACACAGCGCGAATTTTAAACTCACTTTTTAAACGAATTTTCATTAAATTATCATTTTGTTTGCAACAATGAACATAGTTGAATGACAAAAGATATATATGTTGTGTCAATTTATGAAAAGTTCTAAAATCATGTCACACCACCTTGAAATGCACATGAAACATATTGCACATAACATAATCTGCACATGTGTGACAGGTTACTGTGTTGTGTATTGTTGTGTAGATGTTAGACTTGAGAGATTCAGATTTTTATTTTATTCTGAATAAATTGGTTCCTGAAGCAGAAACTGTTTTGTTTCAGGCAGTTTTTCCTTCGGTGAACGGATGAGACGCAGGAGCTGGTAGAACCAGACAGAATCAATAAAAAATTGATCAGTTTGTGTGTGTGTGTGTGTGTGTGTCCACAGACTACCGGTACATGTGTCTTTGTTTGCCATGTTTAAGCTACATGCGTGTCGGAGCCGGCGGGACCCCGTTAATTGATAGTGACAGTAATGTCTTTTCATATGCATGTTGTGAACACCCCACTCCCTCCCCGCAGGTGGCTCAGTGATGCCTGGGGCTGATAACTCTGCTTTGTTGGGTCTTGGGGGTGGGGGGGGATGTCGGTACCGAGCAGCTGCAGAGACAAAGCTCATCAGATGGGTGAGACGTCGGGCCCACCAGAACTGCAGGTTCTGCCTTTGTGTTGGACTTAAATCAACTCCGACGTGGAGTTGTAGAGAAATGTCTGTCTCACAATTTATGGTGGTTTTTAAACACCGGTGAGCAGTGCTGGGCAGCGCTAACCCAAAAATTAGTTCCACTATTTCTAAAGCACTAATTAATTTATTTAGGTCCACAATTTCAAAAGCACTAATGTCTTATAAAAATTAGGGGAAGCTAATTCTAAACCGCTAATTCTAAAATAAAACACCATCAGACAAGAAGCAAGTTTTAAGTTGTTTGTATTGTACTATAGACTTAGGAAGGTATTTATAATAATATTGTTTGTAATAATAATCATTTTCTTTGAGTATAACCAATAGACAGGAAGGTATTTATAATAATATTGTTTGTAATAATAATCATTTTCTTTGAGTATAACCAATAGACAGGAAGGTATTTATAATAATATTGTTTGTAATAATAATCATTTTCTTTGAGTATAACCAATAGACAGGAAGGTATTTATAATAATATTGTTTGTAATAATAATCATTTTCTTTGAGTATAACCAATAGACAGGAAGGTATTTATAATAATATTGTTTGTAATAATAATCATTTTCTTTGAGTATAACCAATAGACAAAAAATACACACAACAAAACAGACCCTGATTACACCCAAGAGTTCTTTTTTTTTTTCTATTTTAAATCAGTTCTTGAATCCCGGATGATTAAAGGTCCATCAATAATCTGGTAGTTTGTAGTTCATGATCCAGGGTAATAGGTCCAGAAAAAAACAAATAGTTTGGTGCAATTTAAGTCCTACCGCACAGCTGTGGTGGTCCGGTAGCTTGCCAATGCCATCCTGGGTGGGAACAGGGGTTGAAAAAAACCCTGACCTAAACAAGGTCATAAACAAAACAAAAATTAGCATTACTTTATACACAGGACTAAACTGTTATCAAAATTTCTATAGGCAGTCAACAGATTTAATGAAAAGTAAATAAAATGATCCTAAAAGGATGAAATTACAAAAATCAAAGGATTTATTTAATACTTTACGTACATATATTCTATTCGGCCAGGAAATGAGAATGATCTAAAAAAGCTAAGTCTGGTCCTCTGGACATTCAAAAAAACAAAACAAAGCAGTGACTTTATAGCACAAGGTTTTTCTGAGCTTAACCGGTTAAAATGGTCAAATCTGTTGGATTTAAAAAAATATTTCGCATTTGCCCTCTTCAAAATGGCGGCCGCAAATGGCGAAATATTATTTTTTAAACCAGCAGATTTGACCATTTGAACCGGTTAAGCTCAGAAAAACCTTGTGCTATAAAGTCAGCTAAGAAGTATATTTTTCTCAGCAAAGAAATAATTGTTTTTACCGTGTTTTCATGGAAAGTCCTTATCTTCTGTGGCCGTCGCGGCCGCCATTTTGAAGAGGGCAAATACGAAATACTTTTTAAAATCCAGACGCGTCGCGTAGGCCGCTGAGAAACATCCATAAGTTCACCCTCCATGTTAAAAACTCTTCGTCTGACTCTTCGAAAACAAGCAATAAGGCTGCAGAGTAACACACTGGCTGCTAACTGCTGTAGAGAGAGCACACACCAAGAGACTGAGGGGGACGCTTTTTAGTGACGGACCACATCCGGTGCTGTCGTCCGAGCTCGTAAATACGTTATTTCGTTTTTACTGATAGATATTAGCGGTACTGCATTGTAAATAAAAATAGCACAAAACCGCGTATGAATTATAAAAGTTAGTTAATCCGCTGTAAAGCTAACAGATTATTTAGCTACGCTATAAGCGGAATAGCGCAATAGCGCTCTCTAGCGGTCGGAGGCCCACCACTGCCGGTGAGTTTCTGAACATTTCTGCACCAACAAGCAGACTTTCTGACGATTAATGACTCCGTCTGCTTGTTGATGCAGAAATATTGCAGAAAACACAATACCTGTCATTACAGCAGCACCATCAGTACCAAGGCCAAAGATGGAGTTTGTAGGGATGCCTTTTGTGTGAATGATGTTCTTTATTGCCCCCACTATTAAATCTGCTTTCCCGTCAGTGAGGCAAATCAGATCCAGGAATTGGCAAAGGATCTTCCCCTCATTGTCCAAGTATCTAGTAATATAATATATTTCTACATTTAATTAACTGTAATTTGTCATTTTATTTGTCCATTAAATGTTACACATGGAGTAGACCTACCTCACATGAATGTCAAGCTGTCTGCACACAGATACATCTGTGCTCTTATCAATCTCTAGGGGACTGCTACCGGTTCCTCGGCACCACCATCACCCAGGACCTCAAGTGGGAGCCAACCATCAGCTCCCTCATCAAAAAGGCTCAGCAGAGGATGTACTTCCTGCGACAGCTGAGGAAGGCCAAGCTGCCGGCCAAGCTGATGGTGCAGTTCTACACGGCCATCATCGAGTCCATCCTCAGCGCGTCCATCACAGTGTGGTACGCCGGGGCCACTGTCAGGGACAGACACAGACTGCAGCGCATCGTGCGCTCTGCTGAGAAGGTAATCGGCTGTAGTCTCCCATCTCTCCATGACCTGTACGTCTCCAGGACTGTGAGGCGAGCAGGTCGGATCACAGCTGACCCTTCTCACCCTGCATACAGTCTGTTCGAACGACTCCCCTCAGGCAGGAGGCTTCGGTCAATTGGGACCAGAACCTCCCGCCATAAAAACAGTTTCTTCCCCTCTGCTGTCAGACTTTTGAACACTCATAACCATGTTACCTCATAACTTGCCTTGGTCGCTGTATTTTGTATTTTGATTGGGAATCACTGTATCACTGTATTTTGATTGCACCACTCTAATTGTGCTGTTTCTTAGTAGGTTTTGTTTACTGAATATTGTATTGATTGTATTGATGTTTTATGGTTTATGTTTTTTATGTTTCTATATTTTATGCACCGTTATGCCGAAGCAAATTCCTAGTCTGTGAATCCTGTTCATTGACAATGGCGATAATAAACAGAATCTGAATCTGAAATATATATATATATATATATATATATATATATATATATATATATATATATATAATTTTTTTTTTTTTTCTTCTTTCGGCTTTATTCCCTGCGTTAGGGGTCGCCACAGCGAACTGGTCGCATGAAGATTTGGCAGTTGTTTTTACGCCGGATGCCCTTCCTGACACAACCACAGACCACCGAGCAACCACAGCCCTCTGTGTGGAGCAGAGAGCTGATATCTAGGGTTCCCGGGGGAGCAGATGGTGGGGGTTAAGGGCCTTGCTCAAGGGCCCAGAGTGGGGCAGATGAGGGTGGATACAAGTGTGACCGCTTCACTTATCCCACCCACATCTTTGATGTTGTGGTACCGGG
>JBBPBX010057386.1:0-14184 GCA_038048925.1 Garcialebias charrua
CACACACACACACACACACACACACACACACACACACACACACACATATACATATATATATACATATATACATATACACAGTATATTTATATATTCAGTATATGCCATATACTGTATGCTGTTATTCTTCCCTTTTTTCCACCCTTTTTTAAAATGTAACAGGACAGGAGAAAACAATGTTATGAGCTCTGGGAGGACAGACGCAACAATGTAAGAAATTTCAGTTCTTAGGATAGCAGCGCTTAATTATGTAAAGGTTTATTTACTGCTCATGTTTTAGGCAATTAAGGAAAGACATCAACGAATGGCAGAATGGCAGGAACCTTCAAGTGGACTGTTGTTGAAGTTCAAATATCCAAATGACTTCATCAAGATGAGAAGATTCAATGTGTCTGATCCAATCCAGGTACTGTGTTCATTTAGAGTCAGATAATCTTTATTTTTCATTTTACATCTCATGTGGTACATGTGATGAAAATAGATTATATACACAGGGTCCAAGTTACATCCTACAATAAAATGTAAGAGAAAAACAGTAATAACACCTAAGATATGGTATGGTAAGATATGAACTAAGAAAAACATGAAGTAAAAACACACTAAGCACTAATATCATAGAAAACATTACTCTAAACAGCAGCACGAACTTGAGTCTGTATGGGCAGATGGGCACGAATGAACAGAGCAACATGAAACAGATCAGCAGCAACATGATGTGATTGTGATATTTTACTGTGATTATTCTGGTAATTTATTAAATAGTCTAACAGCCTCAGGGTAGAAGCTGTTTCTCAGTCTAGTGGTTATAATAATAATAATAATATTGAATTCAATTTATTACGCGCTTTTCATTAGTGAAAATCTCAAAGCGCTACACACATTGGTTCTACACTTAATGCTCCTCAACCTCCTTCCTGAGGGGAGTGGGGCAAAAAGTGTGTGTGCTGGGTGAGTGGGGTCTTTCATGATGCAGGTGGCTCTCTTCCTGCATCTGGAGGTGTAGATGTCTGTGATGGTGGGGAGGCTGACTCCAACAGACTTCTGTGCAGCCTTCACCACTCTCTGCAAAGCTTTTCTTTCTGCAGCTGTGCAGCCTCCATGCCACACGTTGATGCTGGAGCACAGGATGCTCTCCACTGCACACCTGTAGAAGGAGGTGAGGACTGAGCTTCCCAGACCAGCTCGTCTCAGCCGTCTGAGGAAGTAGAGTCTCTGATGACCTTTCTTGATCAGGCTGGTGGTGTTGTTGCTCCAGCTGAGGTTATCGTTCATGTGTACACCCAAGTACTTGTAGCTGGAGACCACTTCCACCGCAGATCCTCTTATGTTCAGTGGGGTGTGGGTTTGTTTGTTCCTTCTGAAGTCCACAATCATCTCCTTTGTCTTCTTCAGACAAGAGAGATTGTATTATTTGATTTCAAGTCATTGAAATTACAATTCTGTTGTTATTTTAGGCTTTGTTTGACTTTGTTGGACAAGATGACATGGCTAGTGAAATATTCAGTGTTCAAGAAGCTACATCATCCACACCAATTCAGAGTACCTCATCAGGATCACTTATGGATCATGGCATAACAACATCAGCAACACTCTATGTGCTATGGATTTCAACTCTGAATATTCAGGTGAAGTCATTACAGTAATGTAAAAGTGTCAAACCGGAATATGCGTTGTCTCATTTTGGTTAAAAGTGTTTGTTGCTATGACAGTGTTTTTATTTTATACATTTGTTTTTCAGGAACAATTTGCAAAGCAGGGGAATAATGGACGTGATTACGGATCCTTCAAGAACAGACGTGGTTACGGATTTGCAAGAATGAGGCGAGCAACGGGTTTTTCTCTTCTGGTCGTCGTCCTGATCATCCTCTTCCTGGCCATCATCTGCTGCTGGTGTTACCGCGAATGCAATGACGAACAGGAAACAGCACCAGAACGTGCGGAGGAAGAGACACACCATACAAGTCAACTATAGAATGATTCATCTATAAAAATTAAATGATCCATCTATAAAATGGTGTTCAAACCTAAAAAAACAGCCCTGCTTCAGCTTAGTTAATTCATGTTTAGTTTAATTCCCTGTCCTGCTCTAGATTAGTTAATTCCTGTTTAGTTTAAATTCCCTGTCCTGCTCCAGTTTAATTATTATTCATGTTACATGTTTTAGTCAGTTTCCCTGCCCTGGTCTGTGTTATATATTACTTCCCCAAGTGTTATGTGTTCACTCTAGTCCTTCCTGGTGTTGTACTCCAATTAGTCTGATTATTTTCACCTGTGTCTCAAGCCTTGCCTGTGTATATTTAGGCTCCACTGTAAGTCCTGTTCGGAAGTCGGGGGGAAACATTTTTACACGTTTTCTCTGGAGGACAAATATATAATGCGGGCTCCCTCGCTACGCTCCCTCTTTTGGGGGGGTGGGCAGGGCTCACTCCCCTTTTCAGCAACCCTTCTTACGGGTTCTTGTCTCACCGTCCAGCCAGACCCTCGCCAGCTCGGCCTCGGCTATTTTTTGGGGGGAAGATATCCATAATCTATCTCCCTATGCCGGACATTCAAGCTCCCAGCGGCCCGGCATGCATGCCCTCCACCGGGGCCCGAGCGCCAAAGAAACCCTAATCAATAAAACCTTTTAATTGTATTCTTCTCTCTTGTTGTATGAGTCTCTCCAGGTTGAAATGATGAAGTCATATCTGTTGCAAGAGACAGCGCCGCCATGACTGACATTGGAAAAAATGTTTTTTTTTTTTTTACTTTTACGAAAAGTACAGAAGAATAGAAGACTCTGACCCTGGAAGCTGCTTTAGAAGTTCATCTGTGAGGTCGTAAACTGAGACCATACACACCGTTGAAACTCACATATTATGTGTTATGATTGATGTTCACTTAATTCCACCATATAATGTGAAAATATATTCAAGATGGAACCTTTATTTACGGGTTTTATTTTCAATAGGGAAGAGTTTTTCAGTTACACGCCTGCACAATACAACAGACATAACATTTGATGATTGACATATGAAGCTGGTAGTTGATTGGCTGAGAGGCGGATCACTCACAGAGTAGAAAAGTTCTAGGGCGGTTCCAAGGCGGTTCGATTCCAGGATTGGTCCCACGAGGCGATGACGTCATCTAGAGGTATAAAACCGTGGTCCGCCTTCGAAGATGTGTGTGTGTTGGACTGTGCTTGGAGTCAGGTCTGTTGGTTGCTGTAAGGTTTATTCTTATAATGTACAATAAACCTGCATAAAACTTGCACATTCGTTTCACCGTGCACTTGTGCGTTTACTTCGGGTACTCCAGTATCCTCCAAAATACTCCGGTTTCCTCCCCCCCCCCCAAAAAAAAAAGTTTACTCCGGGTTCCTCCTCCCCCCAAAAAGAGGAGTTTACTTTGCGTACTCCGGTTTCTTCCCCACCAAAAAAATTAAATAAAAAATGAGTTTACTCCGGGTACTCCGGTTTCCTCCCAAAAAAATAAAAATAGGAGTTTACTTCGGTTTCCTCCAAAAAATAAAAATAAATCTGAAAAGATTGTAAAAAGCCCAAACGAGCACCCACCGCACAAAAGAAACAACCACACCTGCCTCCACCCTCATTTGTCCCACTCTGGGCCCTTGGAACAAGGCCCTTACCTCCACCATCTGCTAATAAAAAATAAAATAAACTAATGTGGGTGGAAAAGGTGAAACAACCAAGAAGTGTTGAAAGATGAAATGTGTTTCAACCACTATCCAACAGTAGAAAAACAACTGAGGGTGAATTAGAATGAAAAACGGTGAAAAACACAGATAAATCCAGGAAAACAAAATATGACTCGAGGAAACAAATGACTTGAGTCGTGTCTCGAATGTGCAAAGTCAGGAAGGGCCCTCTCTTGAATCATGAGGAATTATTTTCAACAGACCAGTTTTGGATTTGATGGTGGGGTTAAGGGCCTTGCTCAAGGGCCCAGAGTGGTCAATGGTCCTTTGATCTTTTCCTATAAATAACCCACTAACAGAATAGTCACGTCATTACGCCGAGGACACACACAGAAGCATCAGAAATTTTTTCTCATTTCTGTTTTCCTAACAGATGCAAAAATGCCGATTTTTGCTCTAGGTTTTTTTTTTGTTGGCGCCGCAGTCACTACTGGAGTTAGAGAAATTGTTAACCATTTGACGACACCGAAAAATGATACGAATGATAACGTCAAAAAACTAACGAAGCAACCCGACTTGGCAACAATCGCAGACTAGAAGAATTTGATAACAGTTCCAAATTCTGCATTTTATCAAATAAACATAATGCTGGTTTAATTCCACTACAGTCCATTTTAAATCTTGACACCGTTAAAAGATTATTTTTACATGGCTCTGCAGAAAATTCAAGTTTATTTGCCAACATTCCGTTGTATTTCAGGTATTTTGAGGAAGGTATAAAAATTCAAGTTTATTTGCCAACATTCCGTTGTATTTCAGGTATTTTGAGGAAGGTATAAAAAACCCAGGCAAATATTTCCCCACAAAAGAAGTTGCATGGGTTCTTCAAGAGCTAAGTAGAACCAAGCCATCGCTTGTGCTTCTCCAGGAGAATGCTGCTTCACATTTTATAGAACCTCTCATGCACTGGTTAGACCAAACTGGAGTACATTCAAATCTGGTTCTTAACATAGTCAAAACCTGTAACAAATGCAAATCTTTCTTGAGCTGCCAGACCACCATGGGCATTTTTACTGCCACGATTTGAAGACAATAAATCCACTTTCACCCTTTTTAACCAGGTCGTAGATCAATACAAGAATTACGAAATTTGTGACGTTTGTAACTTAGCACAAAGAAAAAGAACATTTTTCAACTCAGCTGACGTGATTAATTTATATCTGCGAAGGTCAAATAGATTACTCGATTACAGAATATTAGTTCATCCCTCGAAAACCTTTGATCATCCAAAAGAAACGGGCACAGAGAGATTCAGGTTGACTTCAGTCATCTGTCACGTCGTTCCGAAGTCAGGGAGGAAACATTTTTACACGTTTTTTCTGGAGGACAAATATAGATTCAGGTTGACTTCAGTCATCTGTCACGTCGTTCCGAAGTCAGGGAGGAAACATTTTTACACGTTTTTTCTGGAGGACAAATATATCATGCGGGTCCGCTCGCTCTGCTCCCTCTTTGGGGAGGGGGGGAAGGGCTCACTCCCCTTTTCAGCAACCCTTCTTACGGGTTCTTGTCTCACCGTCCAGCCAGACCCTTGCCAGCTCGGCCCCGGCTATTTTTTGGGGGGAAGATATCCGTAATCTATTTCCCTATGCCGGACATTCAAGCTCTCAGCAGTCCGGCATGCATGCCCTCTGCCGGGGCCCGAGCGCCAAAGAAACCCTAATCAATAAAACCTTTTAATTGTATTCTTCTCTCTCGTTGTGTGAGTCTCTCCAGGTTGAAATGATGAAGTCATATTTGTTGCAAGAGACAGCGCCGCCATGACTGACAGTGGAATTTTTTTTTTTTAACCTTTACGAAAAGTACAGAAGAATAGAAGACTCTGAAGACTTTGACCCTGGAAGCTGCTTTAGAAGTTCATCTGTGAGGTCGTAAACCGAGACCATACATACCGTGCACTTGTGGGTTTACTCCGGCTACTCCGGTTTCCTCCCAAATACTCTGGTCCCCCCCCCCCAGAAAAAAGGAGTTTACTCCGGTTTCCTCCCCAAAAAAATAAAAATAAGGAGTTTACTCCGGGTACTCCGGTTTCCTCCCAAAAAAATAAAAATAGGAGTTTACTTCGGTTTCCTCCAAAAAATAAAAATAAATCTGAAAAGATTGTAAAAAGCCCAAACGAGCACCCACCGCACAAAAGAAACAACCACACCTGCCTCCACCCTCATTTGTCCCACTCTGGGCCCTTGGAACAAGGCCCTTACCTCCACCATCTGCTAATAAAAAATAAAATAAACTAATGTGGGTGGAAAAGGTGAAACAACCAAGAAGTGTTGAAAGATGAAATGTGTTTCAACCACTATCCAACAGTAGAAAAACAACTGAGGGTGAATTAGAATGAAAAACGGTGAAAAACACAGATAAATCCAGGAAAACAAAATATGACTCGAGGAAACAAATGACTTGAGTCGTGTCTCGAATGTGCAAAGTCAGGAAGGGCCCTCTCTTGAATCATGAGGAATTATTTTCAACAGACCAGTTTTGGATTTGATGGTGGGGTTAAGGGCCTTGCTCAAGGGCCCAGAGTGGTCAATGGTCCTTTGATCTTTTCCTATAAATAACCCACTAACAGAATAGTCACGTCATTACGCCGAGGACACACACAGAAGCATCAGAAATTTTTTCTCATTTCTGTTTTCCTAACAGATGCAAAAATGCCGATTTTTGCTCTAGGTTTTTTTTTTGTTGGCGCCGCAGTCACTACTGGAGTTAGAGAAATTGTTAACCATTTGACGACACCGAAAAATGATACGAATGATAACGTCAAAAAACTAACGAAGCAACCCGACTTGGCAACAATCGCAGACTAGAAGAATTTGATAACAGTTCCAAATTCTGCATTTTATCAAATAAACATAATGCTGGTTTAATTCCACTACAGTCCATTTTAAATCTTGACACCGTTAAAAGATTATTTTTACATGGCTCTGCAGAAAATTCAAGTTTATTTGCCAACATTCCGTTGTATTTCAGGTATTTTGAGGAAGGTATAAAAAACCCAGGCAAATATTTCCCCACAAAAGAAGTTGCATGGGTTCTTCAAGAGCTAAGTAGAACCAAGCCATCGCTTGTGCTTCTCCAGGAGAATGCTGCTTCACATTTTATAGAACCTCTCATGCACTGGTTAGACCAAACTGGAGTACATTCAAATCTGGTTCTTAACATAGTCAAAACCTGTAACAAATGCAAATCTTTCTTGAGCTGCCAGACCACCATGGGCATTTTTACTGCCACGATTTGAAGACAATAAATCCACTTTCACCCTTTTTAACCAGGTCGTAGATCAATACAAGAATTACGAAATTTGTGACGTTTGTAACTTAGCACAAAGAAAAAGAACATTTTTCAACTCAGCTGACGTGATTAATTTATATCTGCGAAGGTCAAATAGATTACTCGATTACAGAATATTAGTTCATCCCTCGAAAACCTTTGATCATCCAAAAGAAACGGGCACAGAGAGATTCAGGTTGACTTCAGTCATCTGTCACGTCGTTCCGAAGTCAGGGAGGAAACATTTTTACACGTTTTTTCTGGAGGACAAATATATCATGCGGGTCCGCTCGCTCTGCTCCCTCTTTGGGGAGGGGGGGAAGGGCTCACTCCCCTTTTCAGCAACCCTTCTTACGGGTTCTTGTCTCACCGTCCAGCCAGACCCTTGCCAGCTCGGCCCCGGCTATTTTTTGGGGGGAAGATATCCGTAATCTATTTCCCTATGCCGGACATTCAAGCTCTCAGCAGTCCGGCATGCATGCCCTCTGCCGGGGCCCGAGCGCCAAAGAAACCCTAATCAATAAAACCTTTTAATTGTATTCTTCTCTCTCGTTGTGTGAGTCTCTCCAGGTTGAAATGATGAAGTCATATTTGTTGCAAGAGACAGCGCCGCCATGACTGACAGTGGAATTTTTTTTTTTTAACCTTTACGAAAAGTACAGAAGAATAGAAGACTCTGAAGACTTTGACCCTGGAAGCTGCTTTAGAAGTTCATCTGTGAGGTCGTAAACCGAGACCATACATACCGTGCACTTGTGGGTTTACTCCGGCTACTCCGGTTTCCTCCCAAATACTCTGGTCCCCCCCCCCCAGAAAAAAGGAGTTTACTCCGGTTTCCTCCCCAAAAAAATAAAAATAAGGAGTTTACTCCGGGTACTCCGGTTTCCTCCCAAAAAAATAAAAATAGGAGTTTACTTCGGTTTCCTCCAAAAAATAAAAATAAATCTGAAAAGATTGTAAAAAGCCCAAACGAGCACCCACCGCACAAAAGAAACAACCACACCTGCCTCCACCCTCATTTGTCCCACTCTGGGCCCTTGGAACAAGGCCCTTACCTCCACCATCTGCTAATAAAAAATAAAATAAACTAATGTGGGTGGAAAAGGTGAAACAACCAAGAAGTGTTGAAAGATGAAATGTGTTTCAACCACTATCCAACAGTAGAAAAACAACTGAGGGTGAATTAGAATGAAAAACGGTGAAAAACACAGATAAATCCAGGAAAACAAAATATGACTCGAGGAAACAAATGACTTGAGTCGTGTCTCGAATGTGCAAAGTCAGGAAGGGCCCTCTCTTGAATCATGAGGAATTATTTTCAACAGACCAGTTTTGGATTTGATGGTGGGGTTAAGGGCCTTGCTCAAGGGCCCAGAGTGGTCAATGGTCCTTTGATCTTTTCCTATAAATAACCCACTAACAGAATAGTCACGTCATTACGCCGAGGACACACACAGAAGCATCAGAAATTTTTTCTCATTTCTGTTTTCCTAACAGATGCAAAAATGCCGATTTTTGCTCTAGGTTTTTTTTTTGTTGGCGCCGCAGTCACTACTGGAGTTAGAGAAATTGTTAACCATTTGACGACACCGAAAAATGATACGAATGATAACGTCAAAAAACTAACGAAGCAACCCGACTTGGCAACAATCGCAGACTAGAAGAATTTGATAACAGTTCCAAATTCTGCATTTTATCAAATAAACATAATGCTGGTTTAATTCCACTACAGTCCATTTTAAATCTTGACACCGTTAAAAGATTATTTTTACATGGCTCTGCAGAAAATTCAAGTTTATTTGCCAACATTCCGTTGTATTTCAGGTATTTTGAGGAAGGTATAAAAAACCCAGGCAAATATTTCCCCACAAAAGAAGTTGCATGGGTTCTTCAAGAGCTAAGTAGAACCAAGCCATCGCTTGTGCTTCTCCAGGAGAATGCTGCTTCACATTTTATAGAACCTCTCATGCACTGGTTAGACCAAACTGGAGTACATTCAAATCTGGTTCTTAACATAGTCAAAACCTGTAACAAATGCAAATCTTTCTTGAGCTGCCAGACCACCATGGGCATTTTTACTGCCACGATTTGAAGACAATAAATCCACTTTCACCCTTTTTAACCAGGTCGTAGATCAATACAAGAATTACGAAATTTGTGACGTTTGTAACTTAGCACAAAGAAAAAGAACATTTTTCAACTCAGCTGACGTGATTAATTTATATCTGCGAAGGTCAAATAGATTACTCGATTACAGAATATTAGTTCATCCCTCGAAAACCTTTGATCATCCAAAAGAAACGGGCACAGAGAGATTCAGGTTGACTTCAGTCATCTGTCACGTCGTTCCGAAGTCAGGGAGGAAACATTTTTACACGTTTTTTCTGGAGGACAAATATATCATGCGGGTCCGCTCGCTCTGCTCCCTCTTTGGGGAGGGGGGGAAGGGCTCACTCCCCTTTTCAGCAACCCTTCTTACGGGTTCTTGTCTCACCGTCCAGCCAGACCCTTGCCAGCTCGGCCCCGGCTATTTTTTGGGGGGAAGATATCCGTAATCTATTTCCCTATGCCGGACATTCAAGCTCTCAGCAGTCCGGCATGCATGCCCTCTGCCGGGGCCCGAGCGCCAAAGAAACCCTAATCAATAAAACCTTTTAATTGTATTCTTCTCTCTCGTTGTGTGAGTCTCTCCAGGTTGAAATGATGAAGTCATATTTGTTGCAAGAGACAGCGCCGCCATGACTGACAGTGGAATTTTTTTTTTTTAACCTTTACGAAAAGTACAGAAGAATAGAAGACTCTGAAGACTTTGACCCTGGAAGCTGCTTTAGAAGTTCATCTGTGAGGTCGTAAACCGAGACCATACATACCGTGCACTTGTGGGTTTACTCCGGCTACTCCGGTTTCCTCCCAAATACTCTGGTCCCCCCCCCCCAGAAAAAAGGAGTTTACTCCGGTTTCCTCCCCAAAAAAATAAAAATAAGGAGTTTACTCCGGGTACTCCGGTTTCCTCCCAAAAAAATAAAAATAGGAGTTTACTTCGGTTTCCTCCAAAAAATAAAAATAAATCTGAAAAGATTGTAAAAAGCCCAAACGAGCACCCACCGCACAAAAGAAACAACCACACCTGCCTCCACCCTCATTTGTCCCACTCTGGGCCCTTGGAACAAGGCCCTTACCTCCACCATCTGCTAATAAAAAATAAAATAAACTAATGTGGGTGGAAAAGGTGAAACAACCAAGAAGTGTTGAAAGATGAAATGTGTTTCAACCACTATCCAACAGTAGAAAAACAACTGAGGGTGAATTAGAATGAAAAACGGTGAAAAACACAGATAAATCCAGGAAAACAAAATATGACTCGAGGAAACAAATGACTTGAGTCGTGTCTCGAATGTGCAAAGTCAGGAAGGGCCCTCTCTTGAATCATGAGGAATTATTTTCAACAGACCAGTTTTGGATTTGATGGTGGGGTTAAGGGCCTTGCTCAAGGGCCCAGAGTGGTCAATGGTCCTTTGATCTTTTCCTATAAATAACCCACTAACAGAATAGTCACGTCATTACGCCGAGGACACACACAGAAGCATCAGAAATTTTTTCTCATTTCTGTTTTCCTAACAGATGCAAAAATGCCGATTTTTGCTCTAGGTTTTTTTTTTGTTGGCGCCGCAGTCACTACTGGAGTTAGAGAAATTGTTAACCATTTGACGACACCGAAAAATGATACGAATGATAACGTCAAAAAACTAACGAAGCAACCCGACTTGGCAACAATCGCAGACTAGAAGAATTTGATAACAGTTCCAAATTCTGCATTTTATCAAATAAACATAATGCTGGTTTAATTCCACTACAGTCCATTTTAAATCTTGACACCGTTAAAAGATTATTTTTACATGGCTCTGCAGAAAATTCAAGTTTATTTGCCAACATTCCGTTGTATTTCAGGTATTTTGAGGAAGGTATAAAAAACCCAGGCAAATATTTCCCCACAAAAGAAGTTGCATGGGTTCTTCAAGAGCTAAGTAGAACCAAGCCATCGCTTGTGCTTCTCCAGGAGAATGCTGCTTCACATTTTATAGAACCTCTCATGCACTGGTTAGACCAAACTGGAGTACATTCAAATCTGGTTCTTAACATAGTCAAAACCTGTAACAAATGCAAATCTTTCTTGAGCTGCCAGACCACCATGGGCATTTTTACTGCCACGATTTGAAGACAATAAATCCACTTTCACCCTTTTTAACCAGGTCGTAGATCAATACAAGAATTACGAAATTTGTGACGTTTGTAACTTAGCACAAAGAAAAAGAACATTTTTCAACTCAGCTGACGTGATTAATTTATATCTGCGAAGGTCAAATAGATTACTCGATTACAGAATATTAGTTCATCCCTCGAAAACCTTTGATCATCCAAAAGAAACGGGCACAGAGAGATTCAGGTTGACTTCAGTCATCTGTCACGTCGTTCCGAAGTCAGGGAGGAAACATTTTTACACGTTTTTTCTGGAGGACAAATATATCATGCGGGTCCGCTCGCTCTGCTCCCTCTTTGGGGAGGGGGGGAAGGGCTCACTCCCCTTTTCAGCAACCCTTCTTACGGGTTCTTGTCTCACCGTCCAGCCAGACCCTTGCCAGCTCGGCCCCGGCTATTTTTTGGGGGGAAGATATCCGTAATCTATTTCCCTATGCCGGACATTCAAGCTCTCAGCAGTCCGGCATGCATGCCCTCTGCCGGGGCCCGAGCGCCAAAGAAACCCTAATCAATAAAACCTTTTAATTGTATTCTTCTCTCTCGTTGTGTGAGTCTCTCCAGGTTGAAATGATGAAGTCATATTTGTTGCAAGAGACAGCGCCGCCATGACTGACAGTGGAATTTTTTTTTTTTAACCTTTACGAAAAGTACAGAAGAATAGAAGACTCTGAAGACTTTGACCCTGGAAGCTGCTTTAGAAGTTCATCTGTGAGGTCGTAAACCGAGACCATACATACCGTGCACTTGTGGGTTTACTCCGGCTACTCCGGTTTCCTCCCAAATACTCTGGTCCCCCCCCCCCAGAAAAAAGGAGTTTACTCCGGTTTCCTCCCCAAAAAAATAAAAATAAGGAGTTTACTCCGGGTACTCCGGTTTCCTCCCAAAAAAATAAAAATAGGAGTTTACTTCGGTTTCCTCCAAAAAATAAAAATAAATCTGAAAAGATTGTAAAAAGCCCAAACGAGCACCCACCGCACAAAAGAAACAACCACACCTGCCTCCACCCTCATTTGTCCCACTCTGGGCCCTTGGAACAAGGCCCTTACCTCCACCATCTGCTAATAAAAAATAAAATAAACTAATGTGGGTGGAAAAGGTGAAACAACCAAGAAGTGTTGAAAGATGAAATGTGTTTCAACCACTATCCAACAGTAGAAAAACAACTGAGGGTGAATTAGAATGAAAAACGGTGAAAAACACAGATAAATCCAGGAAAACAAAATATGACTCGAGGAAACAAATGACTTGAGTCGTGTCTCGAATGTGCAAAGTCAGGAAGGGCCCTCTCTTGAATCATGAGGAATTATTTTCAACAGACCAGTTTTGGATTTGATGGTGGGGTTAAGGGCCTTGCTCAAGGGCCCAGAGTGGTCAATGGTCCTTTGATCTTTTCCTATAAATAACCCACTAACAGAATAGTCACGTCATTACGCCGAGGACACACACAGAAGCATCAGAAATTTTTTCTCATTTCTGTTTTCCTAACAGATGCAAAAATGCCGATTTTTGCTCTAGGTTTTTTTTTTGTTGGCGCCGCAGTCACTACTGGAGTTAGAGAAATTGTTAACCATTTGACGACACCGAAAAATGATACGAATGATAACGTCAAAAAACTAACGAAGCAACCCGACTTGGCAACAATCGCAGACTAGAAGAATTTGATAACAGTTCCAAATTCTGCATTTTATCAAATAAACATAATGCTGGTTTAATTCCACTACAGTCCATTTTAAATCTTGACACCGTTAAAAGATTATTTTTACATGGCTCTGCAGAAAATTCAAGTTTATTTGCCAACATTCCGTTGTATTTCAGGTATTTTGAGGAAGGTATAAAAAACCCAGGCAAATATTTCCCCACAAAAGAAGTTGCATGGGTTCTTCAAGAGCTAAGTAGAACCAAGCCATCGCTTGTGCTTCTCCAGGAGAATGCTGCTTCACATTTTATAGAACCTCTCATGCACTGGTTAGACCAAACTGGAGTACATTCAAATCTGGTTCTTAACATAGTCAAAACCTGTAACAAATGCAAATCTTTCTTGAGCTGCCAGACCACCATGGGCATTTTTACTGCCACGATTTGAAGACAATAAATCCACTTTCACCCTTTTTAACCAGGTCGTAGATCAATACAAGAATTACGAAATTTGTGACGTTTGTAACTTAGCACAAAGAAAAAGAACATTTTTCAACTCAGCTGACGTGATTAATTTATATCTGCGAAGGTCAAATAGATTACTCGATTACAGAATATTAGTTCATCCCTCGAAAACCTTTGATCATCCAAAAGAAACGGGCACAGAGAGATTCAGGTTGACTTCAGTCATCTGTCACGTCGTTCCGAAGTCAGGGAGGAAACATTTTTACACGTTTTTTCTGGAGGACAAATATATCATGCGGGTCCGCTCGCTCTGCTCCCTCTTTGGGGAGGGGGGGAAGGGCTCACTCCCCTTTTCAGCAACCCTTCTTACGGGTTCTTGTCTCACCGTCCAGCCAGACCCTTGCCAGCTCGGCCCCGGCTATTTTTTGGGGGGAAGATATCCGTAATCTATTTCCCTATGCCGGACATTCAAGCTCTCAGCAGTCCGGCATGCATGCCCTCTGCCGGGGCCCGAGCGCCAAAGAAACCCTAATCAATAAAACCTTTTAATTGTATTCTTCTCTCTCGTTGTGTGAGTCTCTCCAGGTTGAAATGATGAAGTCATATTTGTTGCAAGAGACAGCGCCGCCATGACTGACAGTGGAATTTTTTTTTTTTAACCTTTACGAAAAGTACAGAAGAATAGAAGACTCTGAAGACTTTGACCCTGGAAGCTGCTTTAGAAGTTCATCTGTGAGGTCGTAAACCGAGACCATACATACCGTGCACTTGTGGGTTTACTCCGGCTACTCCGGTTTCCTCCCAAATACTCTGGTCCCCCCCCCCCAGAAAAAAGGAGTTTACTCCGGTTTCCTCCCCAA
>JBBPBX010057387.1:0-22451 GCA_038048925.1 Garcialebias charrua
GATCGCTGTGGATCAGTAATTTTTCCTTTACCCAGGACTGCAGGGGAGGCACGCTAAAAGGACCTTGAGACTCTGGTGAGAACGTTCCTTTTTATTTTGGCGCGCCGACACCTGGATGGATTGAGTGGGCGTTTCCTCATCTCACTTCAAACAAACTTTTTATCTGAGAGAGCGTTCGGACTGAAAGTTGGTGCAGCTTGGGTTTTGATTTATGGGGTTTGTCTGCAGATATGAAAATATTTTTGGGGGAATGAAGCGTTCGGATTGTTTATGTGCACAACTGATTTGTTTGTTTAGATTGGGTAAAGGGTATTAAATGTCATCATATGGCCAATATCAATAGATGTTTATCAGAGTCAGAGAGTCAGAGTCAGAGAGAATTTATTGTCATTTGCACCGCATGTAGTACATGTGTTGAAAACGAGATTATGTACACAGGGTCAAACTTATGAGAGTTTTCTTGTATGTGGGTTGAATTATTTTCTGTTTACTGGTTTATGCTTTCTGGTCAACCATTATAAATTTTAAGCGCCGTCAGCTCCATGCACTGCCCCTGACTTAGCGTATATAATAATTAGTCCCCTTTTATCCTAGCGATGGGGGGCAGGTTGTTATAGCAGTATGGTCCAGTTAGAAGCATGGTCCTGTTAGCAGAGTGGTTCTGATGACAGTGAGGTTCTCTTAGCAACATGGTCCAGTTAACATGGTCCAGTTAGCAGCATGGTCCAGTTAACATGGTCCAGTTAACATGGTCCAGTTAGCAGCATGGTCCAGTTAGCAACATGGTCCAGTTAGCAGCATGGTCCAGTTAGCAGCATGGTCCAGTTAGCAGCATGGTCCAGTTAGCAGCATGGTCCAGTTAGCAACATGGTCCAGTTAGCAGCATGGTCCAGTTAGCAGCATGGTCCAGTTAGCAGCATGGTCCAGTTAGCAGCATGGTCCAGTTAGCAGCATGGTCCAGTTAGCAACATGGTCCAGTTAGCAACATGGTCCAGTTAGCAGCATGGTCCAGTTAGCAACATGGTCCAGTTAGCAACATGGTCCAGTTAGCAACATGGTCCAGTTAGCAGCATGGTCCAGTTAGCAACATGGTCCAGTTAGCAACATGGTCCAGTTAGCAGCATGGTCCAGTTAGCAACATGGTCCAGTTAGCAGCATGGTCCAGTTAGCAACATGGTCCAGTTAGCAACATGGTCCAGTTAGCAGCATGGTCCAGTTAGCAACATGGTCCAGTTAGCAACATGGTCCAGTTAGCAACATGGTCCAGTTAGCAACATGGTCCAGTTAGCAGCATGGTCCAGTTAGCAGCATGGTCCAGTTAGCAACATGGTCCAGTTAGCATGGTCCAGTTAGCAGCATGGTCCAGTTAGCAACATGGTCCAGTTAGCAGCATGGTCCAGTTAGCAGCATGGTCCAGTTAGCAGCATGGTCCAGTTAGCAACATGGTCCAGTTAGCAACATGGTCCAGTTAGCAGCATGGTCCAGTTAGCAACATGGTCCAGTTAGCAGCATGGTCCAGTTAGCAGCATGGTCCAGTTAGCAACATGGTCCAGTTAGCAACATGGTCCAGTTAGCAACATGGTCCAGTTAGCAGCATGGTCCAGTTAGCAACATGGTCCAGTTAGCAACATGGTCCAGTTAGCAACATGGTCCAGTTAGCAGCATGGTCCAGTTAGCAGCATGGTCCAGTTAGCAACATGGTCCAGTTAGCAGCATGGTCCAGTTAGCAACATGGTCCAGTTAGCAGCATGGTCCAGTTAGCAACATGGTCCAGTTAGCAACATGGTCCAGTTAGCAGCATGGTCCAGTTAGCAACATGGTCCAGTTAGCAGCATGGTCCAGTTAGCAACATGGTCCAGTTAGCAGCATGGTCCAGTTAGCAACATGGTCCAGTTAGCAGCATGGTCCAGTTAGCAACATGGTCCAGTTAGCAACATGGTCCAGTTAGCAACATGGTCCAGTTAGCAACATGGTCCAGTTAGCAGCATGGTCCAGTTAGCAACATGGTCCAGTTAGCAGCATGGTCCAGTTAGCAACATGGTCCAGTTAGCAAGGTCCAGTTAGCATGGTCCAGTTAGCAACATGGTCCAGTTAGCAGCATGGTCCAGTTAGCAACATGGTCCAGTTAGCAACATGGTCCAGTTAGCAACATGGTCCAGTTAGCAACATGGTCCAGTTAGCAGCATGGTCCAGTTAGCAACATGGTCCAGTTAGCAACATGGTCCAGTTAGCAACATGGTCCAGTTAGCAACATGGTCCAGTTAGCAACATGGTCCAGTTAGCAACATGGTCCAGTTAGCAACATGGTCCAGTTAGCAACATGGTCCAGTTAGCAACATGGTCCAGTTAGCAACATGGTCCAGTTAGCAACATGGTCCAGTTAGCAACATGGTCCAGTTAGCAACATGGTCCAGTTAGCAACATGGTCCAGTTAGCAGCATGGTCCAGTTAGCAGCATGGTCCAGTTAGCAACATGGTCCAGTTAGCAGCATGGTCCAGTTAGCAACATGGTCCAGTTAGCAGCATGGTCCAGTTAGCAGCATGGTCCAGTTAGCAACATGGTCCAGTTAGCAGCATGGTCCAGTTAGCAAGCATGGTCCAGTTAGCAGCATGGTCCAGTTAGCAGCATGGTCCAGTTAGCAGCATGGTCCAGTTAGCAACATGGTCCAGTTAGCAGCATGGTCCAGTTAGCAGCATGGTCCAGTTAGCAACATGGTCCAGTTAGCAGCATGGTCCAGTTAGCAGCATGGTCCAGTTAGCAGCATGGTCCAGTTAGCAACATGGTCCAGTTAGCAGCATGGTCCAGTTAGCAACATGGTCCAGTTAGCAACATGGTCCAGTTAGCAACATGGTCCAGTTAGCAACATGGTCCAGTTAGCAACATGGTCCAGTTAGCAACATGGTCCAGTTAGCAACATGGTCCAGTTAGCAACATGGTCCAGTTAGCAGCATGGTCCAGTTAGCAACATGGTCCAGTTAGCAACATGGTCCAGTTAGCAACATGGTCCAGTTAGCAACATGGTCCAGTTAGCAACATGGTCCAGTTAGCAACATGGTCCAGTTAGCAGCATGGTCCAGTTAGCAACATGGTCCAGTTAGCAACATGGTCCAGTTAGCAACATGGTCCAGTTAGCAACATGGTCCAGTTAGCAACATGGTCCAGTTAGCAACATGGTCCAGTTAGCAGCATGGTCCAGTTAGCAGCATGGTCCAGTTAGCAACATGGTCCAGTTAGCAACATGGTCCAGTTAGCAACATGGTCCAGTTAGCAACATGGTCCAGTTAGCAACATGGTCCAGTTAGCAACATGGTCCAGTTAGCAGCATGGTCCAGTTAGCAACATGGTCCAGTTAGCAACATGGTCCAGTTAGCAGCATGGTCCAGTTAGCAACATGGTCCAGTTAGCAGCATGGTCCAGTTAGCAACATGGTCCAGTTAGCAGCATGGTCCAGTTAGCAGCATGGTCCAGTTAGCAACATGGTCCAGTTAGCAACATGGTCCAGTTAGCAACATGGTCCAGTTAGCAACATGGTCCAGTTAGCAGCATGGTCCAGTTAGCAACATGGTCCAGTTAGCACATGGTCCAGTTAGCAACATGGTCCAGTTAGCAACATGGTCCAGTTAGCAACATGGTCCAGTTAGCAACATGGTCCAGTTAGCAGCATGGTCCAGTTAGCAGCATGGTCCAGTTAGCAACATGGTCCAGTTAGCAGCATGGTCCAGTTAGCAGCATGGTCCAGTTAGCAACATGGTCCAGTTAGCAGCATGGTCCAGTTAGCAGCATGGTCCAGTTAGCAGCATGGTCCAGTTAGCAGCATGGTCCAGTTAGCAGCATGGTCCAGTTAGCAGCATGGTCCAGTTAGCAGCATGGTCCAGTTAGCAGCATGGTCCAGTTAGCAGCATGGTCCAGTTAGCAGCATGGTCCAGTTAGCAGCATGGTCCAGTTAGCAGCATGGTCCAGTTAGCAGCATGGTCCAGTTAGCAGCATGGTCCAGTTAGCAGCATGGTCCAGTTAGCAACATGGTCCAGTTAGCAACATGGTCCAGTTAGCAGCATGGTCCAGTTAGCAGCATGGTCCAGTTAGCAGCATGGTCCAGTTAGCAGCATGGTCCAGTTAGCAGCATGGTCCAGTTAGCAACATGGTCCAGTTAGCAGCATGGTCCAGTTAGCAGCATGGTCCAGTTAGCAACATGGTCCAGTTAGCAACATGGTCCAGTTAGCAGCATGGTCCAGTTAGCAACATGGTCCAGTTAGCAGCATGGTCCAGTTAGCAGCATGGTCCAGTTAGCAGCATGGTCCAGTTAGCAGCATGGTCCAGTTAGCAACATGGTCCAGTTAGCAACATGGTCCAGTTAGCAGCATGGTCCAGTTAGCAGCATGGTCCAGTTAGCAGCATGGTCCAGTTAGCAGCATGGTCCAGTTAGCAACATCATCCAGTTAGCAACATGGTCCTGTTAGCAACATGGTCCAGTTAGCAGCATGGTCCAGTTAGCAACATGGTCCAGTTAGCAACATGGTCCAGTTAGCAGGTCCCTTCAGCCGCAAGATGATAATAAAGACCACAGCAGCTGCCCTCTAGAACCGGATCTGGCAGACGGAGAACATCCAGGTTCCCAGCGGAATTAAACGGGTCTGTAGAGTTTGGCCAGTGCAGGCAGATGGAGGATCATGGAGACTGCCGCCATGACCTGAGCCCGAGGCTGGAAGGACTGAACCAGGATGGCACGATGGCAAAGTAGCAACACAGAAAACTCCATGTGTGTCACAGTCATACCTGTGACGTGGATGTACAGTGTAGACAAAAAAAAAGTTAAGACAAAAACCACAGGAACAAAAAAGATTGAGTCGAAGCAGAGCTCCCATCAGCGCTGCCATTCTGCAGCGCACGTGACGTCAGCACACAAAGTACTCCTTCTATCTTCCCATCACGCGCTCCTCACTTGTTAGAACTTTACCATTTGTATCTCTAACAAGCCTGAGCAGCTTGTAATCAAAGTAACTGATGGGATTCATCAGGTTTCATCATCTGAAGGCTGAAATATACCTGAGCGTCCTCCCTTACGCCACTCTACGCGCGCATTTTGTGCGCATGCGTTTCGCTGATATAGCTTCAGAAGCTACGCTTTTCAAATGCTCGCGTTTTTGCTCCAAATCCTTGTTGTTTTGCTCCAAATCCTGGTTGTTTTGCTCCAAATCCTGGTTGTCATGTGAGCAGCCCCGAGCAGCTGCGAGCAGAGGGGGACAAACTGAGGTCGCTGATTGGTCACTTGCTGACACGCCTACTGAAATGATTGACAGCTCGTCAGCTCACTCTATGAGCAGCCGGTTGCGGTGTTCTTCTGCGGTGTTTCTACTTTATATGTTATAAAAAGTTCTCTCAGAAATAAAAATAATAACAGGGAGCGCTTTTCCTGCAGCCCACCAGGGAATATAAAGCCTCGCGCACCCAGGTAGGACCTGAATTCATTCATTTCAGTCATGAGTGAACGGAGGAAGAAGCGATTACTTGACTTTAGGCAAAAAAACAAAAGAAAAGGCCCGATCAGCGATAAAGAAGAGGAATTTAATTCATTTGTGTAACATACAAAACAGTCCGGCGCCGGGGAAGTTTATGGTCAGACACCGCGCAAGCGTGCGCGGTCGTAAAAAAAAGCTTTGCGCGTTCGTGCCCTGAGGGGCTGCGCGGGGCTACGCTTTTGCCTTGACGTACGTACGTGGCGTATAGGCGTATAGGGAGAACGCTCAGGTATATTTCAGCCTTGAGGCCACCAGGACATCATTAGTAACTTTCAACAGTGCTGTTTCTAACATATATCTATATCTATATAGATATATATAACACATACAAGCTGTGCGCTGTTTGTACTGGCAGTTTTGGTGCCGAAGGGGGGGAGGGATTATCAGCATCAGGGCATGGGCAGGGCAGCATGAGCGCTGCATTTAACTTTTTAGCTAGCACACCTGTATTGTGTTACGCCAGTGGTGCTGATGAGTGGGGGAGGGGGGTTCGGTTCAGTAGGCAGAGTGGTTGGTTCTGTTAACGAGGTGGGGCCCCCCCTTGTATAATGGTAGAGGAAACACTGTACAGTATATATATTATCAGAGTCGGAGAATCTTTATTGTCATTTGCACCACATGTGGTACGTGATGAAACGAGATTATGTACACAGGGTCCCAGTTACATCCAACAACAAAATGTAAGAGAAAAACGGTAATAACATCTAGAATATGAACTAAGAAAAACAGCATCATCTAAAAATACACTAAGCACTAATGTAATAGAAAAACATTACTCCAAACAGCAGCACGAACAAGATGGAAGAAGCAGGTTTTAAACGGATGCTTAATGTGATTTTCAAATGTAAGATGAGAGTCCATTTTTATTCCAAGATTTGTAACAGAGGTGGAACAGCCTCAGGGTAGAAGCTGTTCCTCAGTCTAGTGGTTCTACATTTGATGCTCCTCAACCTCCGTCCTGAGGGGAGTGGGGCAAATAATGTGTGTGCTGGGTTAGTGGGGTCTTTCATGATGCAGGTGGCCCTCTTCCTGCATCTGGAGGTGTAAATGTCTGTGATGGTGGGGAGACTGGCTAGATTTATACTCGTCGCGCGCGAGGGGTGCGCGCCAGAAGTGACGCGATATCCCCCCGCGCGTCGTCTTGGCGCGTGTCGCGCACCTCCAAATTTTTGAAACTCTGCAATCCTAGTGCGCGCACCGTTGACTTTTGCCGTTGATGCCGTGGACTGGGCTCAAAGAACAGCACTTTGCCATGCGCCGCCGTACGTCACCTATAAACAACGCGGCAAAACTATGAACGCAGCGCCGCGCTCCAGCTTGCGGACCAAAGCGCGAGTATAACTCAGCCTTAACTCCAACATCTTCTGTGCAGTCTTCACCACTCTCTGTAGAGCTTTCCTCTCTGCAACTGTGCAGCCTCCATGCCACACGTTGATGCTGGAGCACAGGACGCTCTCCACTGCACACCTGTAGAAGGAGGTGAGAACTGGGCTGCTCAGACCAGCTCGTCTCAGCCGTCTGAGGAAGTAGAGTCTCTGATGACCTTTCTTGATCAGGCTGGTGGTGTTGTTGCTCCAGCTGAGGTTATCATTCATGTGTACACCCAAGTATTTGTAGCTGGAGACCACTTCCACTGCAGATCCACTTATGTTCAGTGGGGTGTGGGTGTGTTTGTTCCTTCTGAAGTCCACAATCATCTCCTTTGTCTTCTTCACATTCATGTGAAGGTTATTCTCTTTGCACCAGCTCTCCAGATGTTCCACCTCCTGCCTGTAGCTGGACTCATCATTGTTTGTGATGCATCCCACCACAGCTGTATCATCTGCAAACTTAACAATATGACAGCCTGGATGTGTGGCTGTACAATCATATGTGAGCAGAGTGAACAGAAGAGGGCTCACACACATCCTTGAGGAGAGCCAGTGCTGAGGGTTATGGTGGAGGAGGAGAAGTTGTGGATCTTCACGGACTGTGGTCTGTTTGTTAAGAAGTCTAGTACCCAGTTACAAATGGAGGGGCTTAGTCCAAGTGTGGATAGTTTGTCTATCAGAGTTTGGGGGATCATGGTGTTGAAGGCAGATGTGAAGTCCACAAAGAGCAGACGCACGTATGAGTCCTTCTGATCCAGGTGGGTGAGAGCAGTGTGGACCACAGAGGAGATGGCATCCTCTGTTGATCGGTTTTCGCGGTATGCATAATGCATACATATATTATGTAATATGATGAGCTCCAAACCCTGACTGAAACTCATCTGTCTAAATGTTTGTACAACTGATTTTCATCTATTTTCTCAAGCTTGTTTTTAGATAATTGGGAGATTGAATATTCAATTCAGTCCAGTTCAGTTTATTTATATAGAGCCAAGTCACAACTGGAGTCGTCTCAGGGCACTGATCAGAAATATAGATCAATAAGTGGCCAGAGCGTCTGGCAGACATGTTGATGGTTTGTGTGAAGCTGTTACTTTTGATAACACAAAGAGCTCAACAGGACAAATGCTAATTTGTTTGTAGTGGCGTTTCTCTTTGAAAGATGTGCAGAGCTGGAATCAGCCTACAGTGTTTCACTGGGTCTATCAGAGTGCTCAGCTGTGGACAGATTCAAACAGGACTCTGTTGTCCTTGTTAGCTCAGGTTGTCAGTAAATTCAATCCTAATTAAATTCATAAATACTTTATTAATCCCAAAGGTAAATTAAGTGTTGTTGTAGCTCATCATCCTGGTTTCATTCCAGAGTTGTTATAGATGCTGATGGCTGTGGGCAGGAAGGATCTCCTGCAGAGAATCAGAGAACAGATATCGATCCGTCCACCTGTATCCAGCTTGCTGTCAGATCCGGCAGACCTCTCGGTCCTCCTGAGCAGCAGGACTGCCCGAACGCTCCTCGTCGCCACGGACAGACAGCTGAAGGTACTGGGGTGTGATCCCAGTCCTCCCTTTGTCATGAACTGAAGCCCCTTTCATAAGACAGGTCGGTCCGGCTTTTATGCGTGTTCAAGCCTCCAACGAGCATTCAGAAAACACACAAACGCGGTTTGGCGAATTAAATTGACTCGCCTTTGATCCGCCCCTGACCCGCCACGGTTGATAGTGTCAGCCCCGGATCTGAGCCGCGCAGACCCATTTCTGAATGCAAGACGCACGATCCGCGCTCAGAATACAGATGACATCAGTGTACGACCGCAGTCAACAGGCAGATTTATATTAAAAATGACATGAAATGACTGTATAAGCTAGTTTCGCTTTTTTTCCCCCTCTCTCTCTGTAGCAGCGGCGTTGTGCGTGTGTGCGTGTGAGTTTGATTAGGTTCTATTTGGGGTCTTGAACACGTTTGTGTGTGTGTGTGTGTGTTAGTTTCACTTTTTTCCCCCTCTCTCTCTCGCAGTGACTCTGTGTGGGGTCTTCAAAACGTCAGGTGTGTGTGTGTGCTGCGCGTGGGTTGGAGTCAGACATCAGCTGTACATTTATTATGAGGAAATATTTAAAAAGACACGACAACCTGTAAACGTCTGACGTCTGTCCCACAATAAATACGTTGCGGTCGAGTCCAGCTGTGCTCCACGCCTCTTTTTTGCGGCTTCTTTTCTGAACACGTTTGAGCTGGACCAACCCGCATTCAACTGTGGTCTTATGAATGACCCGATGGGTATTAAAGCCGGACTGGTCTGTGCGGGAACTGCGCGTGTCTGACTTATGAAAGGGGCTTGAGTTTCCCACCAGCTTCATGATCTCAGCAGTCAGGTACTCGAGCACCGCTGCCAGGTTGATGGGAATTCGTCCACGGCTCCTCCTTTTCAACTCATTTGGGATTTGGGGCTGTAATTGAGGTATTTGAACTTTTGAGATGATAATCAGCAGCTCCTGGTTGATAAAAAAAACAACTTGTTGCCATGGTTACGCATCATAACAAATGCTCAAAAGTAAAAAGGTTTCAGTAAAAATCCTTCCAGCTGCACAGCTTCTGATACCAGAGGGAATATTCGTCAGAAAAAAGTGATTTACGTCCAGTAAAAAGAGTACGGTAATTAAAGTTTTCAAAAGTAATAACTCAGAATGAAAGTAACAGCTGCTCCAACATGCAGCCACCCTGAGCGGCGCAATTCTAGAACAAAAAAGAAGTTTACATGCCCGCCTGGTGAGGTGTCCAGACCTCAGTAAGTTCAGGCAGAACTACAGGACTCCTCTGATGCAGCATTACTCTGCTTCAACCTGACAGCAGGTGTTTCACCTGTTTCACCTGTTCCTGTCCTGCACCGCCCTCTGCAGGCGCTGCGCTGCACTGCAGCCAGGGTTCAGTGATGCTCAGAGCTCTGACCTGAACAGACCCTGAATATTCATCTGAAGTGCAGAAGTCAGCTCTCATTGTTGTAGCTGCGTACATAAATCATTTAGTTCTCAGAGTAGTTTCTTGACAAAGGTCCAGGCCAAACTTTTTCTCACAGGTGTATGTGCCAAGGATTGTGTGAATAGTCAGATTTGTCAGAAGTTTGAGGGTGTGTTTGTAAATGTGGAAATATGCACACGGACCTTCAGCTGCACGACTCTACAAACACACTAAATGAGTGAAATGGACAAAGACTCGTGGATGGAGATGGTGCAGACATGGTGTATGGAGGCTGCTGACTCTCTTCAGGATAGATTTGTGTCCAGACGGTGGATGCAGGGACGGAGTGGAGACTTTGGCAGGAAGAAACCCTGTGGTGACGTAGACCAGGAGGAGTTTCTTCCAGGAGCTCTGTGTCTCATGGACTGTGAAGTGTGTGTGAAAACCAACATGTCCACTGTTCAGCTTCACATGGAGTCTGCTGGGCCTTTAGCAGCTGCTCTTCCTCTGATGCTGTGCTCCAGCTGTGTCTCACATCAGCAGTTTGCTGTTAAAGTTTGTTTCACTCACTCATTCAAAATGGGAACAAACAGGAAGCTGCTCAGTCTGCTGCAGCACCGACTGAACAAAAAACAGTGTTTTGATTTTCAGTTTGTGTGTGTGTGTGTGTGTGTACGCAGGTGAAGGCGTGGCTGGAGGAGGTTGGAGAGGTCCGTCTGAAGGCTCTGAGTGAACCTGCATATTCTTTGGAGCTTCTGAACAAAAAACAGCAGGACTTCAAAGATTTCTACCCAACTGCATATGTATGACACACACACACACACACACACACACACACACACATACACACACACACACACACAGATGACAGATTGTGGTGTTTTTATTAGCAGCTCAGAACAGTATAGATAGAACATGACTGAGAGTTTCACACCTTCTCACACTCGGCTGCAGTCAAACACCACAGATGTTCTGTAGCTCGTTCATTTGTTGGTTTTATCTGCAGTCTTTTTTTAAACAGTTTGTATGTATTGAATGTAAAAACTCTCACCGTGTTACAAACTGCCTCGTACCATGTAAATATTTACCAACCAGGGAGTATTCAAGCCATTTTTATCTTCAAATGTCTGAAGCCTCTGGGTTAGATGAGGTCCTCCTGATGGACTTTCATCCTCATCAGAACCTTCACACCACAAGATGCACGCGCCCTCTGCTGGATACATTGTACAATTACAGCTGGGTCCAGCATTTTAGGGCTGAAAATGAGAAGTGTTTGTAGCAGCACATAATGGGACATTTCTCACCAAACGTCTACATCAGCCTTATGCCTCCTACCCACCGCACAACTGCAAACGCTCCTGCCGCCCCCTTTTTGCCGCTGGTCACGGTCCCACTGGCCACTGAACACCGTCTGATGACGTACACTAGGGGGTAGCAGAGGGAGGGGTCTCTGGCTTGTTTTCCGGGTTCAGTTGTTGTTTTAACTGCACCTCCGACGGTCTTCGATGAGATTAAAACTTTTTTTTATGTTTGGGGTGATCTACACTGGAGAGTACAGCAGCCTGTCAGCAGCAACTGTAAAAATGCCACGTTTCTTACCGGAGTTTGGTTCCAATTCCTGGAGGCTGGATCCGGTGAGTTTAAAAAGTCCGAAAAAAGTCCCGTTGTGGTTGTGTAATCAGATAGCGAGGCTCTCCCGACTGTTTGCCGGATGCGTCGAGCCGCCAGAGATCAACATTTGGGACGTCTGCGGCTCGACGGCGACGCGCGCGTGCGTGTGCAGGCTGCCGTCGCGCCGCTTCGATCAGTTGAATCTCGCCGCTTCCTTGTTCCCCGTGACTCCACGCGTCTCCTCCATAGACTTTGAATGTAAACCGGTGTTATCCGGCCGCTTCGGCCGCCCGACGCCGGGGGCGGTGGGTAGGAGGCATAATGCCTCCTACCCACCGCACAACTGCAAACGCTCCTGCCGTCCCCTTTTTGCCGCTGGTCACGGTCCCACTGGCCACTGAACACCGTCTGATGACGTACACTAGGGGGTAGCAGAGGGAGGGGTCTCTGGCTTGTTTTCCGGGTTCAGTTGTTGTTTTAACTGCACCTCCGACGGTCTTCGATGAGATTAAAACTTTTTTTTATGTTTGGGGTGATCTACACTGGAGAGTACAGCAGCCTGTCAGCAGCAACTGTAAAAATGCCACGTTTCTTACCGGAGTTTGGGTCCAATTCCTGGAGGCTGGATCCGGTGAGTTTAAAAAGTCCGAAAAAAGTCCCGTTGTGGTTGTGTAATCAGATAGCGAGGCTCTCCCGACTGTTTGCCGGATGCGTCGAGCCGCCAGAGATCAACATTTGGGACGTCTGCGGCTCGACGGCGACGCGCGCGTGCGTGTGCAGGCTGCCGTCGCGCCGCTTCGATCAGTTGAATCTCGCCGCTTCCTTGTTCCCCGTGACTCCACGCGTCTCCTCCATAGACTTTGAATGTAAACCGGTGTTATCCGGCCGCTTCGGCCGCCCGACGCCGGGGGCGGTGGGTAGGAGGCATAAGCCAGGGGTCCCCAAACTTTTTTCTGTGAGGGCCACATAACTTTTCCCTTCTCTAGTGGGGGGCCGGAGTCAGTTTGTAACAGGAAAAAGTGTGACGATTGCAGGAGTGCCTAAATGTAAAAATCTATTGTTTTCCAGAAAGCACAATCAAATAACCCTCTCTGGGTTCTTCACAGCACAAAAGTCAGGAGATAAATAATAACACTATTAATAAAATAAATAATAACACTATTAATAAAATAAATAATAACACTATTAATAAAATAAATAATAACACTATTAATAAAATAAATAATAACACTATTAATAAAATAAATAATAACACTATAAATAAAATAAATAATAACCAAATAACCCTCTCTAACAAAAGTACAAATGTATTCTGCTGAGCTAACAGTCCACTTTTTTGCTTTGTGATGGGATTCATAGTGTCGCCGCAGATTGTATTATTTGAATACCGCCACCGCCTCTTGACAGATGACACAGACAGCCTTTTCTTTGCATTGAACAAAAAAACAATCCTTTGTCCACTGCAGCTTAAATGCCTTGCATTCTGAATCAAAATTTCTCTTACCTAATCTTTTTGCCATTATTCAGTTCTGTCTTTGAGAGGGGCGGGTTTAGGATTTTTTTCTGGGGGTTGCCAGATAGGGGCACAGACCGCAGAAGGGTGGAACAGAATGTTACGTTTTGGATGTGTCAACGTTTTTCCCCAAACGCTGAAACAATAAATTAAATGTGGAACAATAGTTCAAAATAGTTCATAACTAAGGAACATTTTATTGCAAAAGTCCAACTTTATTATCAAATACAAATACACACATGAAAAAAAAATCTAAATGCTCTCTGGTATTGTTCTGGGGGCCGGACCAAATGTGGAGGCAGGCCGCATCCGGCCCGCGGGCCGTAGTTTGGGGACCACTGGCCTAAGCTATCAGCCCTGCTGATCTACTGGCCGAGCTCTGGTTTTGACTAACACTTGAAGCCTGCCCGTCCTTTGCCACACCAGAGTCATCAGAACGTCCACAAAGAACGTGTCGCCCAACGTGGAACTATTTGTGACCTTGAGAATGTGGCAAATGAGCATGGAAACCAGCAGCTGAGCTAACATGGCAGGAGACACTTGGAGCAAGTGTTTGTGAAGACTTGAAGGTCTAGGTGGAACACGTGGTCCTGCCACAGGACTCACATGGTCCACAACATACATCTTTCAAGAGCTTGTTGGGCTTGAGGAGAAACCCAGTCCACCATACACTGTGGACATGTTGGAGCTCCTGGTGGTCTGTGCGGCTGCAGCAGACAGTGTGGTCATACGGTTTGTCCCTTCTGGGGTGCCGTAGTTACACAACATTGGGTTTGTCTTAGTTATGTTCACGGTTTCTGAACGTTCCCATGAAACTAAAAGTTCTGCATGGATCAGGTCCGACCTGCTGACTGATGGTTCTGTTCGGCCCGGTCCTTACAGCGGTCCTCCTTTGTGCTTTCAGGACCACTGCAAACAAGGTGAGGTGCTGCTGGCCCGCCTGGAGCATCGGGACAACGTGTCTTCAGCGGACCCTGGCGTCTGCGGGGTCAAAGTTCACTCGTTTTGGGCTCAGCTACAGGATTTCTGTCAGCGCGTCAAGAGTACGGGGAACAACATCGACCGGGCCGTCCAGCTGTACCGCTGCTTGGATCAGGTGAGACAAACCTCCAGGTGGTTCTGATCGGGTTCTGTTCCTGAAGCTGCTGCAGCAGAATGGTGGACATGAGGAATGATGTGATCATCTTCAGATCTGTCTGGATTCTGACAACAGCTCACCTGGCTGAGTCTCCTCCTCCTCCTCTTCCTCCTCCTCCTCCTCCTCCTGAGTCTCTTCCTCCTCCTCCTCCTCCTCCTCTCTTGGTCGTCTCCTGCAGAGATGCAGACAAGTTGCATTGAGACCAGGAGGAGGAGTGGGGGAGCATTCAGTGCTGGGATTGTTGATGCCTTCAGAAGTTTCCATCCACACTTGAGTCAAATCAAACTATTTATACAACATCTTTCATAAGGTGCTTTATAGCAGGACTAAACAAACGGGTCAGAACCACAGCCCAGATGATCTACATGTTCCTGCAGGATCAGTAAAGTTCTATCTTCTCTGATCTTATTTCAATCAGCAGGAAGTGGTGACTGAACATGAATGACACCGGATGAGTCCGTCAGTTTTTAGAACCTTTTCCAGTTTGGAATGACTCGACAGCACAATGTGATTTATAAAACCACTTTTAAAGCTGCTATATGTAATTTCTGGAACACGCTGGAACTTAGGAAAATTTTGAACAGAGACACGTCTCTGGTCCCTCCCCCCAGAGCCATATATGGCTCTGCTCCCTCTTGCTCTGCTGAAATTCAGCTCTGCTTCCGAATGCTCCGCCTCCACTGCATGTCCTGTCAGCCGCTGCAAAGTTCTGTGTTTATATGTTAATAAAACGTTCTAAAAAATAAAATAAAAACAGGGAGCGCTGGTCCAGCACACCAGAACACCATGAAATCTGCAGAGCCGCACGCAGACATGTTGGACATGAGTTTAATTCACTCGTGACAAATTCATTAATTTCCTCAATGTTTCTGTCATGAGTCAGTGGAGGATGAAGCGATCACTTGATTTTTGGCAAAAAAAACAAAGAAAAGTCCAGATCAGGGATGAAGAAGGGGAATTTAATACATTTGTGTCACATACAAAACAGTTTTGCATCGCTTTGCAATCCTTTGAACGAGAACCTGCACGGCCACTGGGGGCGTGGGTTAGGAGCGTGAGAAGTGAGAAGCTCTGTTTTTATTGGCTGGTTAACGGCGGGTCACTGTGGGTTTTTAGAAATGCTTTTAGTAACACCTGGAGAAGCAAGGGGACTATAGTTTTTTCAGAGATTACTTTGTCTAACATCAGTCTGTCAGTAGATAGTGACAGAGTGAAGAAATATGTTAAAAATATATTGTTAGAAAACTTACAGACTGCACTACAGAACTGCAGACTGCAGCTTTAAAGACAAGTTTGAGTTTTGGGTGGATCACAAAGGATCAGAATCATTCATTCAGGTTCAAATAGATCCATTCCACCTTTCACTGGTTAAATGTCTCTTAGCCAGTGTCTCAGGCTGTTTGTGTCCTGATGTTGGACACCTCTGCAGAGGATTGGCAGAAATAATCAAGTTTGCTTCAAACAGCTGGTTTCTTGTCCAGCTGTTGATTAGAGGTGAAGAACTTGGACGTAGTCCACGCCCTTCATTATTCTTTGCTTCAGGACCACAGCATGCTGCTGCCACCACCATGCTTGACAGTTGTTCTCACTTTGGCACATCCTTCATGTCATTTTGGTGAAACGGCGCCGTCCTTGTCTTGTGTCGCCATCAGACCCTTGTCCAGGAGACGTCCAGCTCGTCCTTGTGGACAGCTGCAGGTGTCAGTCCAGCTTCAAGGGACGTTTTGGAGCAGGAGCTCCTGTTTATGACCCCCTCAGTCCATGGAGATTACAAACTGTCTTCAGTGTGGACAGGGACTCCAGTGGTCCAGCAGGTTGTAGTGGCAGAGCCCGGATCAGATTATCACTGCAGCAAGGTTCACATGGTGTCCTGTATGTGAAGAACTTTCTCCAAACTTACTTTAGATTCCATCTGAAGCACTGGAACACGGCCGTGCAGCTAGAGACCGTGACTGGTTCAGCACTTGTTTGTGTTTCCTTTCTTGTCATCTTGCTCCAGAAACAAGAAGGTTTACTTTCAGTCCCAGTTTGAGTCCAGTCCAGAAAAACACTGCACAAACTGATCTGTGTGCAGTCCAGGTGTCACATCAGTGTCAGGGGTTCCCTCCTCCGTCCTTTATGCTGCTTTCACTACAAAGTCTTTGTTGCCGTGGTAACCACCTCCCCCCAACGAGACCGCCCCTTTGCCATTCAGCCTGAAGCCCTCGTTAAAGAGACGGGCGGTTTGTGTGTGGTCAGGGTGCACCGTCTGCTCAGTCCAGTCCAACTGCAGAGCTCCAGAACAGAGGTACCACACACACACACACACACACAGCGCTGTTTGTGGAGTTGATGAGTTTGTGTGCATCAGACAGGTTGAAATGTGTGTGTGTGTGTGTGTGTTGTGTGTCCTCTCACATGTCGTGGTTCTGATCTGATCCTGCTGACAGCGTCAGCTGGTGTGGAAGTGGCAGATTGATGAAGTTTGAGGTGAATCAGGTGAAACTTTTAGTTTGTGAACTAACTGTCTGACCTCCTCTTCCTCCTGGTTTCATCATGTTTCATCCGGGTCAGAACTTGTGCCGTCAGTTCACGTTAAAGATTAACAATCTGTTTCTCAGCCGACTGAAGAGCATTTGGCCATTCAAACCAGTGTGGTGTTGACCACACTGACTGGTCTCAGATCAGTCTGCTCAGTAACTGTAGTTACTGGTCCTGCAACATAAGATAAGATAGAACTTTATTCATCCTCATGGCAGACTGGTGTCGGGTGAAGGAGTTTTACTAGAGGTGCACCGACTGCAGTTTTTTGGCCGATCACTGATTTCTACAAAGTCTGACCTGCCGATACCGATTTATAAGCAACACTGTTAGATGTTGTAAGTTCACAATGCACCTTCACATTTCAATCTTATTTTGTTGAAAAACAGACCCTTGAACAATATTCTAGAAACAATACAAACTTGTTTTAACTGGTCACAAGGCAGTGCTCTGAAATATAAATGAAGCTTAGACAATTGTTGTTAAAACTTAAAAAAATCTGTAAAATCGTTTTCTCATGCAAGCGGTCGATTTCCCAGAATTAAGGAAATCGGGGCCGATAAATCGGTGCACCCCTAAGTTTTACGGTAACTCTGATATGAGCCCATCTTCAGCTCTGGAGTCAGTGTCTACCCACGAGAGAGTTGTTGATCGACTGGTTTGTTTTCCTCTGATAGACGATCGATGATGGAGGAGTTGACTTGTTTACTGAAACTCCTGCTGCTCCTCTAAACCAGACTTTCCATCAACACAAAGAAGCTCTGGCTCCCCTCCTCCTCCTCCTCCTCCTCCTCTGTGCTTGACTGATTCACTCTGAAGTCCTGCTGAGTCCAATCTTCTTCGTCCTCCTCTGCCTCAAGCACATGGCAGTTAAGCTCCTCCCCCTGCAGAGGGAAACGCTCAGGTCAAGTCAACATCTGATCAGAGACTGACCTCCATTTTGAGGGAGACAACCCTTCAGGAGTCGCAGCACCTCCTTGGCTGACCTGAAGAACAATCAAAACATTTAAGAAGATAAGAGGTCAGAGTGCTTCCTGTTTACCAGCTGGACTTCTGCAAGCCCCGCCCACTTTTTACGTTGCCCAGAGACTTCTACCTGAGCCTCTGAAGGGGTGAAGGAAGCTTAGGGTGTCTGTTCATGTGTGTGACCCGGACAAAAACAGGCCACCCTCCTGTTTGGGCTCCCAGTTAGTTTAATCTGGAAGTTGTCAGTGATCCTCTGAGGCCACCAGCGTGCAGCGAGGTGGGTCCACATACTGAGACAAATACAGGCTTTAGAGCAGTGCTCCTCAACTGTTTTTGTGCTGCAGACTGGTTTTATGTCACACAAAATGGTAAATGGAGCTTACTTATATAGCGCTTTCCAGCCCCCTATGAGGGGCCCCAAAGCGCTTCACAGTACCAGCCATCCACCCATTCATACACACATTCATACACCGGTAGCAGTAGACTGCCATGCAAGGTGCCAACCAGTCCTACCAGGAGCAACTCTGGGTTAAGTGTCTTGCCCAGGGACACAACGAGGTATGCAGTGACCGGGGATCGAACCCGAGACCTTCTGGTCCTGAGCCGGCTGCCCTGCCTCTACACCATCTCAGCCCCATATTGCTCGTCAATATTTTCACGGACCAGGCGGTGGGGGTGGGGGTCCTCCCCAGAGAATTTTGAATACAGTAGATGTGTATCCTGATGCATGCTCAATACTCCAGGTAGAAACATCTACAAAAGTTAAGTCTGGTCCTCTGGACATTCAAAAAACAAAAAAAAGTAGAAACATTTTGTCTTTCCTCCGAAAGACTTCCTCAGTCTGAGCTGCTGTATTCAGCTCAGTCTTATAAATAGCACCCTCTCACAGTGGATCAACCAGTTTGCTGCTGACAGCCGAAACCAGCTGCTCACATGATCAAGGAGGACCATCAGCCTAACGATGGATTGTTAGCACCCTGATGGTTGTTTGCTATGATACTAGCAATCACAGCATTGTAAGAGGGGGACAGTTGAACCCGGAGGCCTCCACCTCTGTTTAATGATGGACGGTTTCTTTTCACAAAGATGGCCTCCTTTACTCCTCTCTCAAACCATCGTTCCTCTCTATCAAGGATGTGAACATCTTCATCCCTGAAAGAGTGACCTCTGACCTGGAGATGAGTGTAGACCGCAGAGTCCTGACCTGATGATGTTGATCTTCTGTGCTGGTCCATCCTTTTGGCCAGTGGCTGTTTAGTTTCCCCGATGTAAGACTGATCACAGCCCTCCTGACACTGAACAACATACACAATATTACTCTGTTTGTGCCGGGGGACTGGATCTTTGGGATGAACCAGTCTTTGCCGTAATGTATTTTGGGGTTTAAAAGCCACTGGGACGTTGTGTTTAGAAAATAAACGTCTCAATGTCTCTGAAACTCCTGCAACATATGGAATGACCACTGGTCTGGGTCTGGGTTCCTTCTTTTCACCTGATGGCTGGCTGGAGTCCTGTTTGGGTTTCTTCTCTGCTTTCAGGAAGGCCCAGTTAGGATATCCACATTTCTCTAGAGCCTGTTTTGTGTGTGATTTCTCCTTCTGTCTGGCTCCTGAGTTAGTGGGGACGCTGTCTGCTCTGTGGTACAGAGTCCTGATGACTCCTAACTTGTGCTCCAGAGGGTGATGGGAGTCGAACTGTAAATACTGGTCTGTGTGGGTGGGTTTGGGGTACACCTCAGTTTGCAAATATCCTCTATCAGAACTTGTAGATGTGTACTGTATTTTACAAAGTTTTTATTACAGTAGATTAACATGAAACAAAAGATGTAAACTCTGTTATTAATGAAATCTCTGACTGCAAAGTGTTCGTAATGCAACACCCTGCAGCTCTTCAGCTGTTCACCTCAGGACTAATTGAGGTTGCTGATTGGTCGGTTGCAGACATACCTCTGGATTGATTGACAGGTGGGTCAAGGATCCGACTACTGCAAAAAAGTAAAATCTTAAATTTTCCTGGCCTATTTTAAGAGCGTCATAATTTTTTCCATATTTGTTCAATATTTGTTCAATATTTCAGTGAATCTAAGGTTTGAGAACTGTTTCTTTACAAAATCTTAATGATGGTGCCTTTATTTTTCAGGGGTGCCGAGTTAAAATTTAGAGGTGCTTGAGCACCCGTAAAAAGAGATTAAAATCACCACTGAAGCCAGTTCATATTTATAATTTACTTTTAAACGCTTACTGTGTGATTTATGTGTATTAAGTGCAGGATAATTTCTTAGTTGTTTAGTTAGTATATCCCACACCCAGGGTCAGCTGCACCACCTCCTCCTCCTCCTCCCTGCTCCGCGCACCTTGCCCCATGTCTCATAGCAGTCCTGTGTCAGTTAGTGTCATGAACGGCTGCTTCTGTGAAGAACGGGCGGTGGACTCACGAGGTAGCTTGGCGAACTTAGCTTTATTGAACTGCTAATAGCAGGACAGTTAGCCACCCACAAACTCAGAAAAGGGACCGGATTGAACTTGGTCAAAGAGGTCTGAGCAGGTCAGAGATGGTGGTGTGTAAAGAAGCTCGGTTTGGGGAGCAGATCAGATTCATCTGGGAATGTATGACTGTCTGGGAATTCATCTTGTTTGGCCGGCCTCCACCCTGGGACAATAAGCACTGCTCTGAGTTTTGCCTGGCCACACAGAAAAAAACTGCCTAACACTTTGTCACTGACTTAGAAAAGAGCTGCTCTCAATCCTCCTCCTCAGTTCAGAAAAGTGTCCTGGGGCCTCATGTACAAAGACTTGCGTGGATTTCTTACTGAAAAGTGCCGCACGGTCAAATCCAGAAATCTGCGTACGCACAAAAAAATCCAGATGTATCAAACTGTGCATACGCCGGTATCCACGCACATTGCTTTTGTACATCACAACCAACGTGGAATTGAGCGCACATGAGAGAGTGGCCGACTCCGCCTTTGACACGCCTCCATATAAATATGCAAATTCATTTAAATATGCCCTGCACGTTAGGAATGTCGTCTTTGCTCTATTGCAAATCATGTCGAAACGTGGAAAAAAGAGGAACTTCACGGACTGTGAACTGGAGACACTTCTGAGTGACGTAGAGAGGCACAGAAAAAGGTTTTGTTTGGCACGCTCAGCGCACAACAAACCGTCCACTTTTAAATAAAAAGTTGACCAGCTATTCTAGCATGCCTAAATAGGTCAGTGGGTAGCGTGCCTGCCTTTCGTCCCAAACCTCATGAGTTCGAATCCCGCATGGTGCAACAATTTTTTTTTTCTAAATTCATTCCAGATTTAAAGAACACAAGAAAACTATTTAGAATGAACAACATGAAATGAAACAATACATGAAATGAAGGAAAAAGAGGATTTCTTGTGTTTTTTTTATATAGTTTTCTTGTGTTCTTTAAATCTGGAATGAATTAAAAATAAAGACAAATGTTGTTTTCATTTAAATATACCCTGCAACAGAGGAATGTCGTCTTGTCCCATCATGCATCACGTTCTTCAACTGCTAAAACAGCTAAAAATGAACAAAAAACAAGAATTTAAGCTGTGCAGAACTATTCAGTCTTTCTGTTTTTTATATTTTTTGCAGGTTGTATTCTGATTGCGTCCATGTGGATGTAATAATTGTTCATCATGTGTGTTTGGGTGGAAATAATCATTATTACCCCATCATGAACAGTTTCCAGAATCACCTGTAGGTGTCGCCAAAGGAACACAAACCACAGAAACGTGCGTACGCCTGCACTGGAGCTGCCGTGGCGGTGCGGACATATCCACGTTCAGTTCTGTTTTGATACATACGGAGTTTTGCGTGGATAGTGACATACGCACGGTTTTTGTGTGTACGCACCGTTGATACATGAGGCCCCTGGTCACTCAAACATCGCTTCAAACACTGACTGCACGACAAACGGTAAATGGACTGTACTTGTATAGCGCCTTTCTATCTTATGGAGATACTCAAAGTGCTTACAACACAACATGTGCCTCATTCATACAGCACTCTACTATATCTCTACAAAGATAATTGAACAGATCATTCTACAGAGACTAATCAGAGCTTTATCACATTCATGCACTGATGGGACACATCAGAGGCAATGAAGGGTTCACTGTCTGCCCAGGGACACTTCAGCATGTGACCGCTGGTGGAATTGAACCCCCAGCTCTTTCAATGGAGGACAACTGCTATTACCACTCAGCCACAGATGCCCCCGATCTAGAATGACTGCAAAGTACTGATCCGTAGATCGGTTCAACTTTGCAGTCATTCTGCAAACACAGATCGGTTCATTCATTTAGAACTGATCTGTGCATGTGCGCCTAACAGAAACTGAAACGAACCCCTTGTGCCTGTTGACCTGCGTCAAGAGTGAGTCATTGACAGATGTGGAGGAGAGAATCCAGTGATTTTTCAAAATAAAACTTTTTCTTTTTTCTGTGCAGCCCAGTACCAATTAACCCGTGGACCAGTACCAGTCCACGGCCTGGTGGTTGGGGACCACTGATTTAGATGCTTTATTTGATTCTCATCATAAGATGTGTTCAGCTGCACTTTCATCATAAAAAAAAAAAACTGGATTCAAGATGGCTGCCACAGCCAACTGACCTTAAAACCCCACAAAGTGGCTATAACTTAACACATATTGATGTAAAGCGTTGTGTGGTAGTAGCTGAGCCTGATCCCAAATATATTGAGAGCACTAATGTGTTGCACAAGATCTCTGTTAAAATGTTAGTAGTTACCTAAAGTCACATCAGGCTGAGTGTTAGTAAAATATCTTGTAAATTGTTGGATGTGTTTTATGAAACTTCAGAAATCTAAAACTGGATGTGCATC